>VYZU01025834.1:7654-21061 GCA_013401355.1 Ceyx cyanopectus | reverse complement strand
CTGACCCCAAACTGCGACAATAGTGAAGTTTGCAGATTAGCTCAACTCTGTCTCGGCTTCCACACAGGCTGAGGTGTGGTGCAGGCTGCAAGGTGCTGTGGCAAGCCACACCTTCACATTATGAGGGAGACATGCTTGCCCATGCTTGCCCATCTTTCAAGGAGGGTCTGTTCTCTAGCATTAAGGGAAGAAAATTAACCTGAAACTGACAGTCTGGCTGCTCACAGTGTAAGTCAAGGTTATGGATAATAATTCTTGGTATATCTGGACCAGACCTTGTTGAAATCATAGGATTTCAATCACCTTTAGATCTCATTAGTAAAGTTAGTCTTCAGTTTTAAAGATGGCTTGTCTCTGAGTTTGTACCAGAAGGTATGAGGTTAGGATTCTGTGAGTGGCTGAAATGGGAATGCAAAGAAAAGGAAAAGCATGACATTGTTGAACATTGATGCTTCAGATTGAGGATTTTATAGGTTTAATGATAGATTTTTCCAATTCATAGCTGGAAGCCATTCAAAGTAATATTCAGTAATAAATATTCAGTCCTGTCGTACACATGCAACTTAAGTGCCAAACAATAGAACTTTTGCTCCTTTAAATGTAAAACCCTTAATGCAAGCTGAATTACGGAATGGTTGCTGAGTCCTCATCAAATCTGCTAGCAATTGATTATATGGGGAAAAAGCCTGGCACATCATCTATCAGCTCTCTGTGTGGGGGAATGATTTGGTTCTTTTGATCATTGATAGGGGTATATTAGGTCTCAAAATGAATCCACTCCTCCAGCTTTTAAAGAAGAGGGTAGACACTCCTGACAGAGTGTTGGTACATAGAGGAAGATCATAAAAATGAAACGCAGGGCTGTAGCACAAAAATATTTGACAAACCAAAATCTTAGTCTCAGCTTGATTTATCTTTGTGCTGCAGGTGGGAGAGCTGTCCCCAGTGGCAATGTTCTTTAGTGGCTTACATGGCCTCTGCACTGGTGAAAGTATTGTCCTTGAAATCACCAAGGAATATCTTTATTTCAATTTCAGCTTGAGGTTATCATTATAGTACATTTTAAAGATACATTTAATTCCCAGTTCATACATGGAAGTCACACAAATTATTGATTTTTTAGCCCTGATCATTAAGAATTTTAACACAGGATGTGGCTACTCAGATAAAAGGGATTCTATTAAGAGCTTAACAAAGGTTAATTTTGGCATATAATTAACTCATCAACTAATGAGTTAAAGACAACTTCATCATTTAATTGCTACATCTGGTATAAAGTTCAAAGAGGAAAAACAACAGCTTTCAACATCTAAGTGCTTAGAGTAGTATCCATGCTTATTCCCTCACCCCAAGGAAGGTTAAAATCCCACCCCTTTTAAAAATCCCTTTTCTTTGTGTTTCTCAATTCTTCAGTCTGCTTATGGGAACAAATTTGTTCACCCTTGGCTTGCTGTACCCATTCTCATATGTTTCAAGGTAGTGTTTAAAATGAAGACGAGTGATGAATTTGTAAGCAAATTTCTTAAAGTATACAAATCAAGGGTGTGGCTAATGGTCTGGAGGAATATCACACTACCCACTTGCTCCCTCCCCATGTCATTACTTCAGTTCCCAAGCTTACTGACTATAGTGGGACCTTGTTCTGTGCCTTGATCAGACAGAAAGGTCTCTCAGAGGCAGCACTGGCTGTCCTCTTCTTTTGGGACCTCCTGGATTTGAGTCACATCTTCCCATTCATTTTCAACATAGCTCAATGTATGCCAAATAGGTGCCGAATAGGGAAGAACAAAGAAGTAGATGGTATATTGATGGGAGATGGAATTAGATAAGGAACAGCAATGAAGAAAAAACTGAGCAGAAGTGAAGTGGAAAGACCCGAAACAAGAGAAATAGAGCAGTTGTGGAACCAATAGGGTGGGGAAGCAGGATCTGAGGTTGGTCTGTCCTCGTGGAAAGATGAATATTTAAAGACTGAATGTCCAGGCTACAGTTTGTGATGGGAATTGAAATTCAGCAGAAGATCTAACCTTATTTCTTACACCTCCTTCACATGATGAGAAACTTTCCTGCAAACAGGCGCCCTGACAATGACAAACCAAATCCTCATTAAAGCAAAGAAAGGTTAAGGGGAAAAAATAACCTATTTAAAATGAGGTAACTCGCCAGTCTTTGAGCTGTAAATTGACAATAGGATTTATATAAATCCATAATTGTATCTCTTTTACCTGCAGTTAGGCTAGTTAATGATGAAAAAAGTATACAGCCTATCGTGATGTTTTAATGAGGATTCTTTTTGCAGAGTTAAAAAAATCCACCAAATTAAATTCTGCCAATTTACTCCATTGTAAATTGAGCGCCACCCTGTGCGCAAAAAAATCAAGTAGCTTAAATCAGTTACAGCTAAATGTGTAAGTCAGCGTGTGCTTTAGCCTTTAGTCATGAAGAATATATTAGATTTTAAAAATAAATGGCTTTCTGCTGAGTCTTCATTGCAATGGCTTTCTGACTTTTAATTAAATTTTCAGTACTTGTGGGTGCTTCTCCATGTACTTTGTCCACAGAATTCACAGCATCTCTATCATTATGTGCAGTGAAAAAACAGATTGGAGATTATTAAACTTGTTCATTCCTTTGTTATTCACTGGTACGATACCTAGAGAATTTTCTTTTTTTCTCTTGTAAAATAAGAGCAAAGCATTTATTCTACAATAACACCCTAAGAATGAAGCAAGAACATATAAAATGAACATGATTAGCAATAGTTGGTAGCTTATTACATTTTGCTCATTAGACATTTCTGATCTCTTTCATTGGTGTTAAATTAACCTAATGATAATTACTAAGTACTGGCTTGTGTCATTTGGAAGAAGCTCATAAGGAAAAGGGGAAAGAGTGGGCACTGCTGGCCTGGGTGAGAAGTGCTGGTGCCTGCGGCTGTCACAGGCAGTGGCTGTTTCTCATGTGAGATGGAAGGAGCAGTCCCTATGAGGGCATTGCCTCCTTCATCTACAGCAACAGTGGTTTGAAGTAAGGGATGACTTTGCACCATTACTTGCTAAATGGGAGAGAGAAAAAAGGAGGCTTAATGCTTGCAGGCTATTTCCTGCACCTGTGGGACCCTGGTGCTAGGTCTGGACATAAGGATGCTGGCTATGCAGGGCAGGCTTGGCTGCTTCTCTGCTTGGCTCCCACCTCCTTGCTCACGTGAGCAAGCAGAGGCCAGTGACAATCTCCCTGGGAGCACTGTCTGTGTGCTGGGTCACTGCCCTGGTAGGCCAGGATGTGGGAACAGTGGGCATGTTAGCTCTGTGGCTCTGAAATGTCTTGAGGCGCCCACACAAAATGGCACAGGCTGCTTGGCCTGTGGGCTGCCAGCCTTCCCTCCACACCTGCTCCCACTGTGACCATGAGCTTTGAGATTAAAAACTTCACTTGAGAGAAGTCAGAATGTGTAATTTTGAAAAGAGTAGCAGTGCAGGGGAGTAGCTCATTAAATCCACCAGTCCACTCACAGATGTGGGTGAGGACATGCTGGGGCTACCCTCAGCCTTCTCCCCCTTCCAACTGGAAACTGGGGATGTCCTTCTGCTGAAGCCCCCATCGCACTCACTACGTTAGACTGCTGCAAGCAGCATGAGGTGGTAAGGGCACAGCCATGAGCATGCTGAGCTTCTTCGCCTTCTGCTGAGCTTTGTGGAAACGAGAGCGGGGCCCGTGTTATGAGCACTGCCTGCAGCCACATGCCCGCGGTGAAGCTGCCTGGGTGACAGCCTGTGTCGGACAGTTGTCCGTGTGTCTGTGAGAGCGACACGGAGTCGTGGAAATGTGTCAGGAGGATGCAAAGGTTCAAGAAATATTCTTAGCTCCCCTCCAGCCGTCAGTGCTCATTGAGCGTAACAAAAATGAATGTGGCTGGGCAGTGGTGGACCTATCATGCACCTAATTTCAAGTGTCTCATCACCAATTATCCCTACACATATCTGTTCTCTTTACCTGATGGATTAAGATTGACTCTCAGACCTGGGCTCTCTTCCTCCTCTCTCAGCATCACTTCCAGCATGTCATTTTTCCATTTGCCTGCAGTTGTCACTTTACAGGCCATGGCCTGGATCGCTTGCGGCCCATGTGGCTATTTTGTCTTCAGTGGAACATCGGTCTTGGAAATTACTGTCTCCTCACCCGGTCTGTTTTCTTACAGGAGAGTTAAGATCCTCTTCCTGGAATTTGGTGTAAATGAGTTTGACAGGGAGCTACATTTGTAAAGAGAAGCATTTAGGTGGGGACTTCGGAGTTGGGGATAGAGAGAGTAATGGGCACATTTTCTTTTTTTAAATGTAGGAATATTATTACATGGTGGTGTCCTTGAAGAGTGTTTCACATTAACCTTTTACAACATCTCATGGAGCTGGGTGGAAAGCAAGAATTATGGTGGGATGGGAGAGATGAAATTTGGGAAACTGATTAGTTTTTGTTTTGTGTCAAAGTGAACAGTGCAAATTTTGGAGGGTAAAAAAATGAAAGTTGAGTTTTAGTAAAGAGATCTCAGACCATTTCTGTCCAGAAGTTTCTGCTCTGAGCCATTAGCAATTAAACAATTCAAACATGGGGAGGTTCCATTTCTCATTATTATTTTGGCACTTGCTGAGTCAGAGTTGGCTAGCCTTCTGAGGACATGTTCAGATAAGGTAAAAGCAGAGTGCAACGAAGATCCAGCTTTACCTTTTATTCCTATAGGACAGTTTGTGTGGACTTGTATCATTACCACATTGAGGTGTTGTGAGCAAATCTGCTAGATGCCTTAGACATTCTCCAGCAGATCCATGTGAGCTCTTATTGGTACAAAATCTGGTAAAACAGGTTTTCTAACCTAAATGAGCACCAGCCCAGCACTAAAGAGCCAGGTTCATTATTCAGCAAGGTATAGCCTCCTCCTCCTCCTCCTCCTCCTCCTCCTCGTCAAAATGCATTTCCATAGAGCCCTGAAGCCTGTACACCAGCAGCGCCTCCCCCTGCTTCTGCCTCCTAGTGGGGGCTGTCTGAAGGAGGCTATGCATATGTATTAAGTTATTAAGCAGTGGTGTGGGTTCTCACAAGTTCAAACGCAGAGCATGCTGTGCTTATGCTCAAACGTCTCCAGGAGGGCCTGGATTAATAGAAATGCAAATGGAGCATCTGCACAAGGCCATATGATTAGAGCCTTCCCCCTCACACCTCAAAGCCAAAAGCAGAAAACACTGCATGTGAAATACAACCAAAAAAAAAATGGTGATATAATATGCAAAGTCTGTTACCAATTTCAACAGCAGTCAGCAAAATACTGAGCCTCACCCCTCTTTCAGCACCATTGGCCCTACCTTCTCAAAGGTAAGTGACTTAATCAGCATTTAATTGCTTGGGTCTTAGAGCCCATAGCAATGCTTGCCTATGTGTAGGATTCCAGTGAACTTCAGCTCAGCCCTGTCCAGCAGGAACACTGCTATTTTGTGCCGACTTGTGTAGAATTCCTTCTGTACTGATGGGAGGTTGGAACGTGGCACATGCTAGTAAAATCAGTCATTAGTAAAATCATCTCGGGCAGATACACTCCTTCAAAGTTTGCTTTCGGGAGCTGGTGTTGGTGTGAGTCTATATGTAATCACTCTATTTCCTTCCATCTAACAATAGAATTTGATTCATTTGAGCTGTATATCCTGCTGTGCCAATGTTTTACATCCTTCTAGAGACACCCATTCAGCCATTATGTCGACTGATGTGGCCTTATTGTGTGGTGGTTCCAGATTGCCACAAATGTAGAATAACCAGAAGGCAGTGAAGTAGTCATTTTGTATCCTTGGTCCCAGTCAGATCCATGACATGTCATGGGAGAGGGCTAAATGATGGAAAAAGGTTTTAACATTTTCTCTCGTGCAGTGGTATCAGTTCCTCAGAGATAGTGAATGAGAATGACTCCTCTGTGGAAAGTTCTATTGTTGTGGGAAATACAGATTTGTGGCTGTTTGATGCCTGTATAATCAGGTGTCTTTTTTTGTTACTTCCTAGTGGTCTGTCTTCTCTGGAGGTAAATTGTTCAAGGTTGTTGCAGGATCCTCTGACCAGGATCTTCTGAAGAGAATCTCCAAGAACTTCACTGGAATTGATGCTCACCATTCTCAGCCTGCTTGACAAGTTGATTTCAGTCTTTCAGGGGCATGGCTAAAACAGAGATACTCATGAGGCAGAAGCTTACCTTTGTCTTCACTTGTGAGACCAACTTCCCATTGGATATGAATCTGCCCTTGATACATTTCAGAACCAGGTATGTGCAACAAATCTGTCTTGTTCTCAAGCCTCAGCCCCACATATCTGTACAGTGGATGTGTCTATTCAGCCACAGTCCTTTACATTTTTTGTAAGATTATATATTGCAAAACCTTTACTTCCTTGCAGTTATCATAACTGCTTGACCAAGAAACCATGTTGGCTTTGGAAAGGTTTCTTGGAATAGGGTTACAGCTGTGATTCAAAATTTAAGCCACTATTAATGAATCTGTCAGAATAAGAGATCAGGATGATCTCTCACATTTTGTGGAGATTTTTAGTTTATCCTTGGCAATGACTCTTCTGATGGTATAGGCTATTCACAGATGCTTGATATACTTACTGTCTCTGTGAATGAAGCAGCAAACTCTTGAGCTCTTCCATGCCCTAGAATGCACCTCATGAACAGCTGTTGCTGCATGTACAGTGGATCTATTTAATATGTAAAGGGTAAAAACACATCTAGCACTCTGTCTGTGATTTTCCATACGGAAGTGGGGAAACTAACCTGAACAGAATGTAACTTGGGTTGTGAGGGACAGTCCCATATATCTGATTAAAATACCTCTCAGTTATATGAATCTTATAGAGCAGCTGGTGATCATGCTTACTGCTATGAGTTACTTTACTGAAATATGAAAATTGCCCTACAACACTGCATGGCTGGTTTGTTTTTTTTCAGAAGCAATTGCCATGTTCACTGGCTTTTTCTGTGCTGCTTTTTACCGTAATCTATGTTTTGGTTACTTGCCTCGCATTCTGAGAATTCCTTTCCTATATCTGTTGCAACAAACATACTCTTTCAACTTCCCTTAGAAAGCTTGAAAAATTTGTTCCCTGTCTTAGGTTTGTGAGCTGGAAAGCAAGCCAGAAAACAGCCATCCATAGAACAACATGTTCTTTTGTCAAACAGCATAGGAAAAGCTGCAGGTTTTTTTATAAGCAAATAAAAAGGGAGTCTATTTGTAAGGGAAGTAAAATGTTGTATATATCTTTACACAGTGTACCTGGAAATACTGAGCCTTGTCTTCCTCTTTAACATTCACAGGTCAAACAAAATGTTGGGCTAGAATGGGGAATCAGGTATGATTCTTCTCTTCAGTGTCAGAATAAGGTGACTGTGAGCTGTAGATCACCTTACTGGTTTGATAGGTGCTGGCATCCTGCTTCACATTTTGCCAGGAGAATAGCACCACTATATATAGGCCTTGACATCACTGAATTTGTTTACATGATAGTTAACTTTTTTATCTGGCCTCAAACCTTTGACCCAATGGTAAATGTAAATTCCTAAATAGCTGCACACACAAGGCCTGCACAGACCAAGAAAGAAGGAGAATTAATAAAAAATGCATGTAAGTCTCTGCTGACTTCTCTACACATTAAAGACTAGTGGTTGCCCAGCAGTGACCACATTTGTATACATACTTCTCACATGCCATTAAGAGAGCTGACTTCCTTCAGCTGCATACACAAACCCAAGCTACAGCAACAAGAATTGTTTTACTTCCTTTAGTCAGAATATATTATTGTGGCGTTAGATGTTTGGTGAGGAAAGGAATAAAAGAACAGTCCCCTCAGGTTAGATGAGAATCTGACTTGAAATATCACAGAATCACAGAATGTTAGGGGTTGGAAGGGACCTAGAAGATCATCTAGTCCAACCTCCCTGACAGAGCAGGGTCACCTAGACTGTCACCCAGGAACACATCCAGGTGGGTCTTGAATGTCTCCAGTGAAGGAGATTCCACAACCTCCCTGGGCAGCCTGTTCCAGAGCTCTGTCACCCTCACTGGGNAGGTGGGGTCTCACCAGTGCAGAGTAGAGGGGGAGAAGAACCTCCCTTGACCTGCTGGCTACACTCTTCTTAATGCATCCCAGGATGCCATTGGCCTTCTTGGCTGCAAGGGTGCATTGTTGGCTCACAGTCATTCTCCTGTCCACCAGGACCCCCAGGTCCTTTTCCCCAGAGCTACTCTCCAACAGATCAGCCCCCAGCCTGTACTGATACATGGGGTTGTTCCTTCCCAGATGAAGGACTCTATACTTTCTCTTGTTAAATATCATTAAATTTCTTCCTGCCCAGCTATCCAGTCTGTCCAGGTCTCTCTGGCTGGCAGCACAGCCTGCTGCTGTGTCAGCAACTCCTCCCAGTTTGGTATCAGCGAACTTGCTGAGGGTCACTCTAGCCCTTTGTCCAGGTCATTTATTAATATATTGAATAATATTGGACCCAGCACTGACCCTTGGGGGACGCCACTAGTCACAGGCCTCCACTGACCACAACTCTTTGAGCTCTGTCCTTCATCCTATGGGCAGGGTGAAGGTAGTATCGAAGAGGAGAAGAGGGCCATTTGTGTCCACTCAATGCAGGTCCATAGTAAAACCAGTAATTTCTAGGAACTTGTTTGTAACCTTGGTTGCAATTTCCATGGCTGATTTGAGTAGTTAAGGAAAAGGAACAAAGGAAAAAAGAATCATTTGAGATACAACACAAATATACAGTAATAAGAAAACAGTAATAGATCATGACCTTTACAAAGTATTTTTATTTGTTCAAGATGTGATTTGGTTCCAAAGAACAGCACATTAGTTCAGTATGAATTAGTAGGTGTGTCTCTCTACTCCAATATCTGAAGCAGGAGTTTGAAATATATAATTTATTTTAATTTAAGTAACAACAAGAGGCTGCCTAGGTGAAACTCAGGCTATTCTATCACATACATAACCTACAGTAAACAGCTAAAGTATTAAAATAGTACTTCAAACAGGACCTCTGCCTTTCAGCTGTTCAGAATAAATGACATTTTACTCCTATGAAGGGGGGAGAGTAAAGTACTTCCTGAAGCAGGTACGGATGAGTAGCATAAGAACCAACTCCTGGTTTACCACTGCCCCTCAGCTGGAAATTAATACATCCTGCAGATCAGATGTCAAACAAATCCTGTGTGTTCCATCCTCTTCCAGGGTAATCCTGGCCAGGTAAAGTTAAATTGCATTAAAATGATGTAATTCACATACAGGTACTTGCAGCACTGTGGCAGCAAACTGAAGCTGAAGCAAACAGCTAGGTTAGTAACTCTTAAACTATTTCAGTTAGGTCATTAGAGGAGGTCTTTGTTGCACCCTACCATGGTTCTTGTATCTTTTGCCAGTGTAGTTCCCCAAATGCTCAGCTTCTGCTTGCTGCAGTGGTTGAGCTCTGGCACTTCAGAGGATGTTCCAGATCCCAGTGAGGCACTTGCTTAGGGCGACAGTGCTTGAAGGGATCCCTAGGGCCAGATCTTCCACTGCTGTGAAGCATCTGAGCCCCAGTGAAGCTTTTAGATGTAGATGCATCATTATTGGCAACACTGAAGAAAAGTGATAGCCTGACTGATGGTCAGATTTCACCTTGAGGCTTCAGGGTGGAAGTTAGATAACTAGGATCCTTTGAGGTGTTTTCCAACCACATTTAATTTGGAATGTAGTGAGCCTTCCTGAACATGGAGCTCTTTGTCACTCTTTTCATCATGTTACTTCTCAGAATAACACAGCATAGTAAATGTTTAGGATGAACATACTGCAAAAAGCTGTAACAAATTACATTTTCAGAAGTTTTAATGTCTCAAGATCTAGAGATAGCTTAAAGAGAAAATTCAGGTGTCCACAACAAGTGCAGACTATATGGGGATGAATAACACTTGTTAGGCCATGAACATCATTAGAAGGCAGGAATGTGGCTATTTTTCCAAAAATAATCAGGATCTTCTCTGGCATCATCTAGGTGGTATCTGCCTGCACAATGAGCTAAAGGTGCATCCTGCTTTCTAATTACAATCCATGGTGTGTGTTCAGGCCATTCTGGTTCACAGCACTGGCTGCATGGTTGGTGGTGGGAGAAGGACCCTATTACAGTGCAAAGGTTAGGCTGACTCTTGGACTGTATCTATCAGGTGCAGCAATGCTCTCTGTAATAGAGTCATGGCTGGAGTCTTCCTCCTTTTGGGTTTAATTGATGTGTAAGAGATTAAGCAGCTTCTTGACAGGTCAGAGCCATGATGAATTATGAAGCTTCTCTTAGTCCCCTAGATGGATTGGCTTCAGCTTCACTGCTTCAGAGGAAGGGACATACATAAGGCACAAAGATTCATTGGCTTATACAGACAATTACAGCAGGTTTTAGTCAAACTGGGAATAAAATGATCTGATCCTTTCCCTCCCTTACTTCTTTGCTCCTGATCTTGAACATTAAATCCTGGATGGTTTTTTGTTTGTTTTGCTTTGGTTTGGTTTTCCTCTTGTATCTATCATTTCATTATTGGTAGGCTGGTTTGTTTTTTTTTCTGGTCTTTACAATCTGGTGGTGACACCACCACATGGGAGATGTAGTTTAACAATGGCCTGCACAAACTGAAGAAGGCAGGAAGTAGGTTCTAACAAAATCACGCCTTTATTTCAGTGACAACTTATACGACAAGCTAAGAAAACTTTACATCAGAGATTCCTGGATACAAAATGTTCTGCAAAAAGAGCTGTCTCCACATGGTAACTTTCTGACTTTTGTGTTTACTGTGGTTCTCTTACAAGTGCTTTTGAGGACTGCATGGAAGAACTCTTAGTTACAGAAAAATCATCCTGTTCAACAACAGTCACCTCACATAATACCAGCAAGGCCAGGTTTAGGGAGCCAGTGAGCTGAGTCAGTGGTATCCTGTGGGCACTACTATATGTCAATCTTTCAAATAAATCTTTCTGTTGCTGGCTGTGAGTCTTCCAGCCACTACAGCCCTTCTTCTCTCCAAAGTATCACGACAAAAAGTGATCTCTGTGTGTTTGGCTTCTCTTTGAAATGCTACAAGAACACTCTTTCTTGCTGTGTTTTAGAGCAACGTAAAAGGGTGCACTCAGTGGACTCTCAGATCTGAAGGAAAAGCAGCTGGTTTTTGATTGACTTTTTTTTTCTTTCAGTTCCCATCCTTCTTTTGAAGTGTGCCTAGTTTTACTGGTATTGTGCTTCCAGCTGCCACACACAAAATTAAGGTGAGATGTACATTTTTGACTACTAAAGAACTGTAGGGTTAAAATTATTTTCTATCACATGAATGCTACTGTTGCAGGTCTTTTTTTTGTTGTTCTTTCAGTATGGTCTATGACACTTCAAAACACATCAATAAACAACTATAGAATAGCCACAGCAGAGAAGGCCATCTAATGCAAATGCTGATGAGAGGTGGACTCTCAAATATTATAACTGACAAATGAGCAGAAGAAGAAAAGAATGACAATTGTGGCAGCCTGAGAAACAAGCCTAAAAACAGTGCTACTCCTCACCTACCAGCAGACTATTCATTCCAGGTAATACCATGGTAGAAATCTCTGAACTGCTGTAATGTTGAAGTGAATCATTACAATAATGTTCAGAAGGAATTGGAAAGTGTAGCTTTTTAAGATCATATCAGATGTCTAAGGCTGGGCTAAATTTCCAGAAAGAGCAGTCTAAAATATGTGGAAGGTTAAATGGAGCATTCTGGGTGCTTGGTTTTTTAGATAATCTGACTGGCTGCAGATCTAATACCCAGAGATGGGCCCTCTGAGTTTGNTTTTGTTCATTTTTGTTTTGTTTTCACAGGAACATGCATAGTTTTGAGCGCTTGTGAAATAAGCGTGTTGGAATGGGATTCAACACAACTGACTGGTTATGGTGCTCAAGAGGTTTGGTCTAGAGAACAACATGGTAGATTGNGCAAATGCTGATGAGAGGTGGACTCTCAAATATTATAACTGACAAATGAGCAGAAGAAGAAAAGAATGACAATTGTGGCAGCCTGAGAAACAAGCCTAAAAACAGTGCTACTCCTCACCTACCAGCAGACTATTCATTCCAGGTAATACCATGGTAGAAATCTCTGAACTGCTGTAATGTTGAAGTGAATCATTACAATAATGTTCAGAAGGAATTGGAAAGTGTAGCTTTTTAAGATCATATCAGATGTCTAAGGCTGGGCTAAATTTCCAGAAAGAGCAGTCTAAAATATGTGGAAGGTTAAATGGAGCATTCTGGGTGCTTGGTTTTTTAGATAATCTGACTGGCTGCAGATCTAATACCCAGAGATGGGCCCTCTGAGTTTGAGAACCTGGCCTATCTTATCCACTTAGCTTCTGAACAGCCTGTTCCTGGAGCAGCTGTGGCTGCCTTAACTCCTATGCTTTACATGTATCATATCTCATTTTTAATCTATATCTTTATACTTGGATTTTCTTCTTCTGTGGACCCATTTCTGCTTTCCTTCTTTTTTTGGGTCTCTTCCCTCTTTTGTTCTTCTTGTTATTTTGCAGGGCCTTTGTTTCACACATTGTAATTCTGTTTTCCCACCTAACCCTGACAATTGCCAGTCTTCTGTACAGTCAAGTACATAATGTACTCGAGTGGGCAACCTTATCCCTAGAAAGGGCATCCGACTTGAGATAGCAACTGTCTATTGCTTGCACTAAACAAACTCAAAGAGTTTATTGTATCTTCATTGGTAGTCTGAAGAGTCCTTCTAGTCCTGCTGGGGAATTCTCTGCTAGATGCTATATAAAGATATAGAAACATGGGTGGAATTTCCAAGTTTGGGTAGATTCAGAGTTACTTCTTTACAGTCTTAGGAGATACATGAGCAACCAGGGTGAATGAGACCTAGATCCCAGATTCCTGGATTAACTCCAGCTGTTGACAGTAGGAAGGGAAGATAATTTCTGACTCTGATCATAGCTGAAGGGTTTGTCTTAGGCATATTTCAGGACACTGTACTGTGGACTCTGGATGTATATTTTGGCCTGGTGAGGGAACTTCTGAGATAGAATTTCCATGGAGAAACAAGAGGTACTAATTTGTTGCTCAAAATAAACGATGTTGCACTTCATAAATAGGGTGTTAATTATAGTAATGAAATAATCGATTTCTCCTCATTAAGTAGCAAACAACAGAAGCTGGAAAATTAACTAGTTTGTTTCACACAGTTGGATTAATGGAGAACCAAGTGGGTCTTAACTTCCTCTCACCAATGAATAATGGTCTAGAGAAACACAGTGCTAATCGAGGCAACACTGGTGCTAGTAAACAGTCAATCTTGTATTTATTTTGAG
>VYZU01025832.1:0-15082 GCA_013401355.1 Ceyx cyanopectus | reverse complement strand
CCCCTAACATTCTGTGATTGTGGATCATGTTCTTCCAGAGTTCTTGTGACAATGCACTACAAAAGCAGACCAGACAAACCGTTCTGCAACCCAAACCATTCTGCAACACAAACCCTCCCGTGAAAACCCATCATCCTCATCAAAAAAATCCTTTCTGACTATGGGAGGTGGAAGAAACCATGAAAATCATTTGAAAGCCATAACACAACCAGGCCAAAGGACTGTCCTGAGATCTGAAAGCACACGCAGCAAAGCAAGAGACGTGTCCAAGAGGTTGAGGAGCTCACCTGAGGCTGCGGGAGCGGGGCCGGAGGGCTGGTGAGTGCCGCCCTTCCTCATCCGTGATGCTCTCGGTGCTGAAATGCTTTGTCAGGAAATGCAGTTCATCTGCCGTGGGCTGAAAGGGCAGCTGGTGCAGCTTCTCCTGAGATGAGCATGATGACTGAGTACAGAAAAAGATACAGAAAAGAAATGCACTAAACGCATGCATAGGGGTCAGCTAATGAATGGAAGGGGATGGGGTTCTGCCAGACACCGCACGCGCCAGCGGCAAAGAAAGCTGCTCCTCACACCAGGGGCCTCCCCTCACTCTGCTCATCCTCAGGCAAAGCCAACCCTTTGGAGGGGCAATGGCAGAGCTGCTGGGACCAGGAAGGCTTTGGGAGAAGGCTGTGGAGCCACTTCATCTGATCACACAGGTAAGCATCAGGAAGACAGGAAGGCTGGTCCGTGAGCGCTGGTGCTGCTCTGGAGAGAACAAGGAGGTTCCTGGAGTGGTGAGCAACTTGCTTTCCTTTTCCCTCATGCTCTCTTAGCTCAGGAGTTTCACTGGCATGCAGAATGCTATGGAGCTGTGTAGGCATGAGAGTTTTTGCTGATTATTGGCTCTCATTGGGAATTGTAAATGGCCAGGATTTGATTTCTCCCTTCCTTTCCCCATCAGGCCTCTTCCCTACCCAAGCAGGCAATAATAAAGGGAAGCAGCTGACTTGGCAGAGTTCAAGATTAAGAGTTTCTTCTTACAGAGTTAAACAGCTTACTCAGCTTTAAGTAAGTTGATACATTTCTATGACACACATCCTGTGATAATGATAGACATGAAACTGTTTTAATTCTCAGACCACATGAAACTTGAGATTAAAACAAGTATTTGTGGAAAGTGTTAATAACATCAAATGTTGGATGAAAAAGCTGTAGGTCAACTAACAAATGCATTTTTTCTTGTGGGATTTTTCAATGATCCTTTCCATTTCACCAAATGTAGAAAAAAAAATACATTATGTAAGGACAAATTAAAAGTTTTCTTTAAAACCAAAGGGGAAAAAAAATACTGCTGAATAACCAGGCACTGAATAACACCAGTGGGCCTCATTAAAAACATCATCCTTATCCAAGTTCCAAGGTTCCTCATTGATCTGATGAAGCTAATTATGTACATTGCTCCAGTGGAAAAAAACTGCTGCTATAACAAGTCTCACTTGAACTGGAAAACACTGCATCCCAGTACCAGGGGTATTAGGAGGAGATAGAACATGATATAACATGTAGGACAAAAGCTGCAACTCCCCTAATTGGCTTTTCTGGACTTAGCTGCTGTTGATAGATTTTGAAAAGAAAGCAAAGAAACGTGACCAGGCCATGAAAGCCAAATGCTGAGAAGGCTTTTCAGCAAGTCCTGCATGTCTGGGGTGGTGACAGCAGAGGGGAAATGCTCTGAAACCATCTACAGCAGCCACAGCACAACTGGTGAAGAAGGTCACATACACTTGGGCTGAAGAGAAACTGAGCAGATTGTTGCAGATCCGAGCACAGCCTGACCTGGAGAATTCTAGCCAGGACTGAGATCACAGAATCACAGTGTGTGTGGGGCTGGAAGGGAGCTCTGGAGATGATGGAGTCCAACCCCCTGCCAGAGCAGGGGCACCCAGGGCAGCCCACACAGGAACAGAGCCAGGTGGGGTTGGAAAGTCTCCAGAGCAGGAGACTCCACAGCCTCTCTGGGCAGCCTGGGCCAGGCTCTGGCACCCTCCCAGGGAAGAAGTTTCTCCTCATGTTGAGGTGGAACCTTCTCTGCTCCAGTTGATCCCCATTGCTCCTTGTCCTGTTACTGGTCACTCCAGAGCAGAGCCTGGCCCCTTCCATCTGACACCCACCCCTCAGATATTTACAGACATCCATCACATCCCCTCTCAGGCTTCTCCTCTCCAGAATAAACAGCCTCAGGGCTCTCAGCCTTTCCTCACCAGAGATATTCCAGCCCCTTCATCATCCTTGTAGCCTCTGTTGCACTCTCTCCAGTATTTCCCTGTCCCTCCTGAACTGGGGAGCCCAGAACTGGACACAACACTCCAGATGTGGTTTCACTGGGGCAATGGGGGAGGAGACCCTCCCTCAAAGGACATCTGAATGTAACAACTTATAAACCTAAAGAACATATTCTCTGATAAAATGATAACTGGCTCCAGACTCCAAATCTGAGCTGCAGGCCAGAGATGCAGCTCAGCTCCTGCAGAGCACAGAACTGACACGCCTCCTCTTCTTGATAGTTCATTTTCCTTCTGATATGTACAGCAGAAAATCTACCAGCTCCCTTCTATCTTGCTTGAAAAAGAACTGTAAGCTTGAGGGCTGAATACACCAAATAGAAGCCTCAAATCCTGTTAGATTCACACCCATGGCATTAATTCATTGTGCTCTTTGGACAAGTCCCTGGACTACAGCTAACTTCAGTTTTAAAGTCTGTGCAGGAATAATACTGCTTGTTGGCTTCAGAGGTGTTGTTTGGATCAATTCCACTTCTAGTCTATAAAATATTTGGGTCATAGACAAGTAGTAAGCAGGACTGGCTCAGAAATACAACATTAAGTTTAATAGCCTCGAAAATTGCATCACTGCTTAGAAAACAGCCCCCTTCAATGTCCTGCTGGGATTGTAAACACTGCATCAGCAAAAGGACAGGAGATGAGAGACTCTGCCATTTAGGAAGGAAAAGGGAAAAGAAAAATTCCTAGAATTACAGGTGTTAATCTAATAATTCCTGCAGGAAGGTGAATTCAAATCTACACATGCCTATCACTTTGTGCTTTCCATGGTGCCACCCTGTTTTCTGGTGTTTATGAGACTTACAGTACACAGTTTGAACTGCTGTTCTCCATGCAACGTGTCTATTGGAGAGTTGTTGGGTTGGCTTATTTTTTTGGTTATTGTTTTGATAAAGTGTCAATCCAAATGAGCAAGATATTTCCTATGTCAGAAACCTGAAAAATTTCTACAACTAGCTTCTAATGTCCCTATTTCTGGTACTTCCAAAGTTTTGCTGTTATTTTGCTCTCTCCATGGATATCTACCCAAAGGGTGGTCACAGGACAAACCCATCACCCCTGCAGGTGAGAAGGACTCAGGCACAGCAGGCAGTTTTGTCTCCAAAGACCTCATCTTCAGAGGCAGCTTGGAAGCTCTCACAGTGACTACCAATGAGCAGACTACTTGGACATCACCTAAACTGTACTTGCAACTGTCCCTGCTCCAGGGTGCCACATCTTGCACCCAGAAGGGGCTTAACCAGGGCTTATGACCATAAAGATTTAAGAGGAAACTAGAGCAGAGCTCCTTTGTAACAGCTGCTCTCAGGTCCCTGGATATCTAACATTTCCTGGCAAATGAAACCAGGGGTACCTTTTGTGTTGAAAGGCCAAAGGGCAATGGTTTAAATCAGAAAGGAGTGGATTGAGATGACAACTAAGGCAGAAGTTCTTTCCCAGCAGAGTGGTGGCCACTGGCACAGGTTGCCTGGAGGTGGTAGCAGCCCCAGCCCTGGAGCCATTCCAGGTGGGTCTTGAGGAGGCTCTGAGCACCCTGATCTATAGAGGTGAAGATGTCCTAGCTCTCAGCAGGGGTTGGGCTGGATGAGCTCTGGAGGCTTTTCTACAATTCTCTGATAATGAAACCTTCTCCAATCTTCCTCCAGGCTTTTCTGAGCTCCCACCCATGTAACTGGACACAGACACACAGATCTCTCCCACAGGAGACTGGAATTGAGTCACGTGGCTCCTAAGGAGACTCAAAAAATCAAAACTCCAATTAAAAAAACCCCAACTCAACCTCAACTGTCTCAAAGGACAAAAAAAAAAATAACATGTGGTGGAAATTGTCTGCAGGAATGCATAAGAAGCTCTAGAGATGAGATTAACATGGCAAAATCAAATTTAATCATATCAATTTATATTAAAAGGAAACTTTTTCCCCTAATTTCTTTTTTTGCTATGTAGACTGAATATAACACTCACCTCCTAAGGAACTGTGATGATAAATTCCTCTTTGAGAGGCACTGGAAAGTTTAGGGATGAACTTAATAGAAAATGATCCTGCATTCAGTGTGAGATTTACAGTGTTGAGTCCTAAATAATGCAGGTACTACAATTATTGTGACAGAGCCTGCAGAGAGGCTGTGGAGTCTCCTGCTCTGGAGACTTTCCAACCCCACCTGGATCTGTTCCTGTGTGGGCTGCCCTGGGTGCCCCTGCTCTAGTAGGGGGGGGTTGGATTCCATGATCTCCAGATGTTTCTTCCAGCCCCGACCACTCTGTGATTCTGGGATTATTAGGAAGATGCTCTTAAATAGCACAGCTAAACCAAAGTGATCCAAGGCAGTGTGATAGAAAGAGGCAGTGACCTCCTGCTGAAACCCTCACCATAACACACCAGTGTGCTACATTCAGCCCCTACTGGAAGCCTGAACATTTCTGATTGCTCCCTGTCTGGATTGGCAAGGCTGTTGTGGGGAGAACCACACCACCTTTGCATGAACTGAAGAACAGGGTACATTCTGTGGTGCATCTGGGAGTCATAAGGGTCAGCAGGGTGCTGCTGCCTTACTGGTATCCATGGATGACAGGCCTGGAGAGAGCACAAAGCTGAAGCAAAGTGCAGCCAGCCCTGCTAATGATGTGTAAGAGTTGGAATGTTTCATTAGGAGGTCAAATTATAGGAGTTAAGGGATGTGGATGATCAGCTTTAGCTATTGTTCTAATCTAGCCTGTTAGCAGAGGTTTTCACACTTGAAAGCAGACAACAATTTAATTTCCCAGTTCTAGAGGCTGACTGCTGCCCAGTCACTCTGCACTGAGTCCTGCCACTGTGCCTCTCAGTTGTTCAGTCGAGCCAAGGACTGCACTGGGATTTCACCAATGCTAAAGGCAAAGTGCAAGATGAGAGGAGCTGGGAAATGGAGGAAAAAGCAGCAGAACCAATAATTAAAATAATTTTTAAAATAATTAGTATATTAAATAATGTTAGCAAAACAATGAAGAAAAATCAGATATTTTAGTAAAGGCTCAGAAGCTGATTTGTTAGGGTGTGTTTGTACAAACTGAACTGCTTGAAAAAGTCTGTGGCACTTACTGAAACTGTTGAACTGGGAGTGTTTGTTCCATATCCAGATGAAGGAAGGGAGGCCAAGGACCAGCGGCGTCCGTCCGTCCTGGGGGAAAGAGGCAGGAGAAAGTAGTGTCAGGAACATGCTGTGGCTCCAAGGAGACCTTGTGGCTGCCAGGATCTGAAGGGGCTCCAGGAAAGCTGGGGAGGGACTTCTTAGGCTGTGGGGCAGTGACAGGACTGGAGGGAATGGATGAAAACTAGAGCTGGGTGGATTCAGATCAGACATGAGGAAGAATTTCTTCCCCAGGAGGGTGGGGAGACCCTGGCACAGGGTGCCCAGAGAGGTGGGAGAAGCCCCATCCTTGGCAGTTTTTCAGGCCAGGCTGGATGGGGCTCTGAGCAACCTGCTCTAGTGGGAGGTGTCCCCCCATGGCAGGGGTTTGGAACTGGATGAGCTTGAAGGTCCCTCCCAACACTGACCATTCCATTATTCTGTAATACTTGGGCAAAATAAGCAGCTTCCTCCCTCAAATCTCCTAACCTCACATTTTTTACTGAAGTCTCAAGTTAGATAAATCAGGTATCCTATTTACTATGACTCTGGTGAAAAAGCAGCCAGGGTAAGTTTTTAAAGCAAAAATAAATGATCCTGGAAAAGTAGAAATAAATGGGCAACAAATTCCTGCATTAAGTAGATGCTTTGCAAATATTACCAGTTGTGCTTAAATAGAAAAACTCTAAAACAGACAAATGAAATCAGCTCATTTCCAACTTATCTGAAAAACAGCCATGGCTAAGAGCAGTACTGAGGCAGCTCCTCATCTTCCAAATAAAGTTTCAATTTGAGGAAATAAAATCCTATTAGATCAAGCATCAGCTGAAAGAAGCCTTGTTTGCTCAATGAGAAGGCATCCTGCCCAGCACCTCTCCTGGCACAACTGGTGAAACAAATCCACTACAGAAGATGGAACAGAGCTGAGAGCTCCCCTCAAAACATTGAGGAGGTAGAAATCACAGGAATTCCCCCTAGGGTCTTTTTCTCCTCCACTCAATAAAATATTAGTAGTTATTTCCCTGCTGTAGCCAAAGAAATACAACTCTTGGGGAAAAGAGAGCCAAAACACCCCGGGGCTAGTGAGAAAAAGGTATGTTTTACCAGTGTAAACACTGAGCACTAAAGAGCTGCTTTGGGAAGGATCTGCCCTTCCTGGAACCCTCTTCTCCCCCCACAGCCCAGCCCAGTAAGGATGGAAACTCAGCTACATTCAGGTCAGGCTCAGGGATTTTTCTGCCTCTGATTTGATTTCAGTCTCTCGTGCATCTTGTGTCCTGCTGCTAGTGGGATGGATGTGAAAGTCTCTTCCTTCCATCTGCTCCACAGATGACAGCAGATGATCAGGTCAGAAAGGGAAGTTGAATTAGAAGAGTTCTGACTTTCTTGGGCTTTTTAGGTACACAAGCATCAATGCCAGTGCATTGTAAAATAGGATGCTTGGAACCAGTCCAATATAATGCTTAGTGCTTATAAAAACCTGAACTGCTCTCATCTTTCACAGTAATATTTCTCATCTCACTATCCACAGCCATGAAGCCTCAGCTTCAGAAAAAAGTTCACTGCACACCCAGACATAAATGATATATTTTTTCCAGATCTAGTTCCTTTTCAGGCACTGGTACACACCATTCCATCTGTCTTAGAACGTGAGGGAAAGAACCCTCTGTTCTACAGCACTGAAAGAATATTGTGTTCAGAGATTTTCAGAAGACTCATGCTCCGTGCATTACAAAATAAAATCAACCAAGCTGGAATGCAGGTTTCTATTGCATGCATGTTATAACTAAACCCCATTTAGCCACAGGTGATGCTTTATTTGCAAGACAATTAAATGTGAAAGAAAAAAAGTCCATGAGAAATTAAATTCCTGTTCTGGTCACTGAAAGACAACAAACATCAGCATTACAAAGTCACTGCCTGATGTGGTCAGTGACTGAAAATCCAAAATGCAATGATATTCATTCAGCTTCTTGTAACATGTAGAGCACTGGGGAAATATTTGGGTCAATGCTTTAACCTCCGTTTGGACCCTCAAGACCAAAAACAAGAGTTCCTGGCTGCTCAAGCAGTGTTCAGGAATGCACAGGACACTCTTTTTCTTTGCTGAAGGAAAGACTAATCCCTTTTTAACAGACTTGCCTAAATTGTGTATTGGAATAACTATGGAATTTTCATTTTGCCAAAATGAACTGAAGAAGTTAGGAAATCCCAGGATAGCTCTTCATACTTGGGCTATTTTCTGCTGATGCAATCTAGGCAAGCAGTGTGCTAAGCAGGCAGGACAAGGAGTTATCTAGTAGAAAAAAGTGGGACATGAATAGAAAAGTTCTAAATCAAAGGCAGTGGGAAAGAGACTTTCAAAGAAAATTCCTCTTTCATTTATGCCAAATATTTCCAAGTTACTACTTTTGTGCACACAGGTATTTTCAGAGACCCCTCTCACATGTTTGCTTCAGGAAGACACAAATCAGTTTTTAGGTCTTTTACAGACCTTCTGCTAGCACAATAAAAAAAACATGTGAACAGCCAATTTTGCCTTTAAAATTGAACTTTAAGGAGGGACTTTAACAGCAGCTAAATGCTATTTCATGAAGAGCAGATCCAATTCTAAGCAAGGAGGTGCTTTAAGAACACATCCTCTCCAGAGCACGACCTTTGAGGTCCAAATGCAAAGGTTTCCAGTTTGGATCAGCACAGGACAGAAGCTGAATGTCTAAATGGGGTTACTGGAGCAGGGTTGTTATGGACACGGGCTGGGCAGGGTCACACACACGGGCAGCAACACCACACACGTTACCTGTCTGCTCTGTGGCCGTGGCTGGATGGAAGAAATGGGACAATGATCATGAGAGAGGGAGAAGTTAAAGCTGCACAAGTGATTTCTGAGAAAAAAAACCCTCATCTTCAGTTACTGGTACCCACTGGGATCATTTCAGTGCTTGAGGACAGAAATATCCACCAGAGCCCTATTCAGACGGAGGGATCCTGAACACACTGTGGCTCTGACACCACCACTGAAAGGGTGTCCAGCAAAGGGATTGATCCCAGGAAAACCAGGGACAATCTTGCAGCACATTGCAGGGAAATTGGCTTTACAATACAATGAGTTTGTCCAAAGGTGTTTGTGTGCCAGGAATCAAGTCACCACAGGGTTATAATGGAAGAATGGGAATCACAAACAATGCCTGAGCAGGATAAGAAATTAAGAAATTACACTAAATATAAGAGGCAGAAAAGCAGCAAGAAATAATTTCTGTGATAGCAATGGGGGAAATCAGGGAAGAACCATCTCAGAACACACACAGTGCCAACCCAAAGGGTGCAGTGAAATACCCAGTTGTCTGGGCTGACAGAGCACCACACTTGCAATTACTTACCACCATATAGAAGTTATTCTGACAGCACTGTGTGATAATCTAATAATTACATATAGGCACTGCTGCCATAACTATTCAGGGTGTCATGCAAGCAGTAAATAGAACCAGGCTTCTAAAAGAAGCTCTGCTGAAGTGTCCTTTTCAATGCCAGAAAAATTCTGGAGAGCACTATGTGAAGTGTAAAATGAATCACAGTATGCCACAGACTTCACCTTTACTCATCTGTTCCTTAAAAAAATTAGATTTAAAGAGTGTATAAAGTATGAAAGGGCACCCTTCAGAGCTCTGTTATAATGTTTATTAGCTACTTGCAATTTTAGAAAGCTTTGATACTGAAACACCAAGTTGAAACACAAGGTGGAAAAATTATATTAAGTTTGGACAACTGTTTCAGCTGCAACTTTCCTCCTGAGTTACAGGGTTAAGAACCCCATATACTGGGAAAACTGGGAAAAATTCAGTTGGCTTAAACAGTATGTATTGAAGATCAGGCTCAGACAGCTCTTTAAAAAGACAGGGGGGGCTGTGAGTCCCCTGGAATTGTTCTACCAGTCAGTAACATCAATTTTCACCTCTGAGGCAAGAGGAAAATACTCATCCAGTCTGGCATATATCACATGCTATAAAGTTTTCTCTTCCAGAAGTCCTGAAGACCACAAAGTAATTCAAAAAACATTCAAGGAGACCAGGTCTTCTGGCAAATCACCAGAAACACTCCAGGATTTACCTGCCATTCAGACAAGAGATGGACCCAACTCCATCAAATCTTTCCTCTGCTTTGACCCATCCTTTTTCTAATTAACTCTGTCAAACCCAAACAGAGCCTGGCATTTGCAGGAAACTTATTTCCTCTCAGGACAATCACACAATTCCCAGTCTCAGATCATTTTAAACAGGTTTTCAGTTGAGGCAGAGTTTAGCAAATCCAAAGTACCTACCCCACTCCTGAGGCTAACAATCCTGCTACTCCGTCCAGGCCCTGCTTGGGATCCCTTTAGTTTTTGTTTGTTTGTTTTCCCTGTCCTTTATTTCTCCATAAAGTTTAACTTTCTGTATCACTGTCTGTTTCTGCCTACCTGCTGGAGTACAAAACTCAACACCCTGTTTGTCAGCTTCTCCCAGCTGTCCAGCAGGTCCAGGGAGGGTCTCCTGCCCCTCTACTCTGCCCTGGTGAGACCTCACCCGGAATACTGTGTCCAGTTTTGGGCTCCCCAATTTAAGAGAGATGGGGATCTACTGGAGAGATTCCAACAGAGGGTACAAGGTGAAGGTCTTGAGCATCCCCCCCCCCCCCCCCCCCCCCCATGAAGAAAGGTTGAGGGAACTGGGGCTGTTTAATGAAGCAGAGCAGGGACTGGGCACAGAGCTGGGCACACCTCACTCCAGGGCAGTCTGCAGCTCTGTGCAGACACAGCAAAGGGCAGCACATGCTCAATGCACCTCCATTGTTCAGTGAGAACAACATGGAGGACTACAATGGAGACACAATTATCTTAATTATGACAGGTTGTAGTGTCATTAAGGCTAAATTATTTGTCTATCACATGCCCTACATGTCACCCTTCTGGAGAACATTGCCTCCACCCAGGGCAGTGTCAACTATTTAATTTACTAGATCTCCTTCTAGGTCTGAAAAGCACCATTAGTTACATTCTGGGTGTTGTTAAGATCTGAACCCAAAAGAAAACAATAAAGGAAAATTGGAAACATCCGTGAAAGGAAAACACAACCAAACAACTTCTAAGCCCTAGATCTATTCTAAATAAAACATAAAAGCCCATTTGCTTGCCAGTCCAAGGAGAAGAGATCCTGCCTTACCTTCGGGCAGGCACAAAGGAAAAATGTGCAGGTGCATTTGGAGAGAAGTTTCTGGGGCTGTCCAAAGGGCTGCTACCTGTTTGAGAAAGAACAAGACACACACCCCAAAAGATTTAGTTCAGATGAACAAACAGAGCAAGTTTTCACTGTGCAGAAAAAGATACTCAACTACAAGTTTCAGTCACAAGAAGCTTTGATCATTTGAGAAGTAGTTTGCTAGAGAAATACTCTGCTACAGATGTATCAGTATTTTCCTCCCTTTAAAATAATTTATGGAGTATGTTTGCTTTCTGACTTCAGTAATGCATCACACAAACACCACATAGTCTTGGCTGTTTTGTGATCATTTCCACTTTTCCTAACAATTCTCAATGAAAAACCCAAGCCAGGGATTACACTGAGGACAGTCTTGGGAATAACAAATAGTAAGAAAGTTTTTCCCCACAATGGACAGAGGCTGAATGCAAAATTCACTCAGCTGAAAAAGAAAAGCCATCACACGGGACCTGCACGTGGTAGTAAAAGGACAATGCACAGGTAAAGTGATCAGCATTCATTCCCAAACCACTGCTGAAATAACATTCCTGAGAATTAAAGCTCCAGAGAATTTATACAGCTAGGAAAAAAATAACCACCCTCTCTTGGCACGAGCCCCTGTGTTGGATGCCATATGGTTGGGAAGTGGTGCATGGCAGTGGATGTTCCTTCAAAGTGCAAAGCATCCACGTCATCCCTTCTGCAAGCCAGAGTCATTTCCAGCCTGGCTGCAGAGTCCTGGGGATGAAGAAGGAGCTGTGTGGCAGTGAGTGGATTTAGATCCTCCCTCTGCTCAGGGGGCTGCTCTTTCAGACCCTTAATACAAGCACTGGACTCAGCAAACACACCACCACAGTGCCTCTGTGCACAGACAAGAAAATAACATGGAAATAAGGGCAGAAAAGCAGGATATTCGACAAGCACTGCACTGCAAGGCACCTACCTGTGAAATTTCACCTTTACACCCCAAATATACATTTGAAAAGCTGTGGTGATAGGTCAAAATCAGTGCTGAGCCATTTCCAAGGACCTGTCTCTGGTCTGGGAGTAGCTGGATGCCCACCCTGCCTTGCACCCAAGCTGTCTGGGAGGTCACTGGCCCATCCAGCACCACACTGAAGCTTGTGACTTGAGTTGCATTCATTTCAACCCAGGTTACTGATGCTCCTCACTATGCTAAGCAGAAATGGGCCATCCAATAACCCCATCTGCAAGTCCATGAGGGGGAAACCAGCAGCTGGTGGTGAGACTGAAGCAGCCCCAGGCTGATTTAACCCGTGTTAAGAAGTGGAGAGGTTAAGTAAATTCCAGAGCACTCCACAATCTGCTTCAAGAGCAAACTCAAAAGCAGTTTGAGCAACAGGCTGGTTTTCCTTTGCCTTGGTTTTAGTGCTGTTAGATAAAAACTAACCAGTTCACAGTGTTCTATAACATAATACCAGTCTTCACCCCACACTGCATAGCATTTAACCCAGCCCCAGTCTATCCCAAGTGGGAAGTGATCAGAAAGAAGGCAGGGAAGGCTGCCAGTTTTGGTGGGAACCTTGGTTTTTCTCCTCCCATCTTCCAAGCTTTACTGCCAAGGAACCTCCCTGGGTCTGGAGGACCTTTCTGAAGCAGCAGCCCATTGCCCAGTGCTGCTATAAACAAGCACTGAACAGTCACTGCCTTTTTATCTCTTCAGAAATCTTCTTTAAACTTTCCAGTTTAAAATGATCAAAATAGGATTTCAGAATAACTGAGCAAATTGGGTAATGACAGTTTTTAAATGTTGAA
This sequence comes from Ceyx cyanopectus, assembly GCA_013401355.1. Lineage (NCBI taxonomy): Eukaryota > Metazoa > Chordata > Aves > Coraciiformes > Alcedinidae > Ceyx > Ceyx cyanopectus. The sequence goes on along the minus strand of VYZU01025832.1, from coordinate 2,644 downwards.
ATTAAGTCTGTGGGTGTTCAAACCCTTCTGAGCCTGCACCATCTAGTGTGGAGGTACCACTAACTTATAACCAACTATGTTTTCAGATTTATATAGCATATTTCCTTCCAGAATTTTAATTAGATCCCCCATGAGTTGCTTTTAGTTTTAAAATGAAACGCAATTAAGTTTTTCTACTCAATTCAAGTCTGGGTGAAGCTTTTAAAACAACAACAGGGAGAAGGGGAATTGCTGCTTTCCCTAAAATTCCCCACTACTGATGCATCTGCTCTAGCTGAAGGAATTTTAATCAGTGAAGCCTTAGTGCCATGGCCTCGTTCACCAGGCTGATCCAAACTCCATTTATTCTGTTAGCAAAGCAGAATTCCCCTGGTGCTGAAGGGGTAGAATTGGCTACTACTGAACCTGCAGCAACCATCTCCAGGGAGGCTGTTACACAGAATGATGGCCCATTAGGTAAATCAACACACTTCCATGAGCCTTAATAATCCAGACAAGAGCCTCTACATTTTCCAGACACAGGAAGAATGATGCAGGCAAAGCAGCTGTACCCACTGCCCCAGAGCACAGGGAGCCAGCCAAGAGAGAGCTGGAAGTCCCAGATGTCACCTACAAACATGAGCTCTATCAGAGAGGTGTTGTCCAAAGATCTCACACTAGTACCATTTAGTTCTGAGATTTATAAAAATAAATAAATATGAAAACCAAAGTTGTTATATTCTGCACACAGGACACCCCAGGTCACTGCAGAGAATCATGCCAGGTGCCAGGGTCTCAGCACCCTCCCCATGGCTGATCTGAATCCACCCAGCTCTAGTTTTTATCCATCCCCTCCAGTCCTGTCACTGCCCCACAGCCTCAAAAGTCCCTCCCCAGCTTTCCTGGAGCCCCTTCAGATCCTGGAAGCCACAAGAAGGTCTCCCTGGAACCTTCTCTTCTCCAGGCTGAACAACCCCAACTCTCCCAGCCTGTCCTCACTGGAGCTGCTCCAGCCTCTGAGCATCCTCATGGCCCTTCTCTGGACATGTTCCAGCACCTCCAGATCTCTCCTGTCCTGGGGGCTCCAGCTCCGGATGCAGCTCCAGGGGGGTCTCCCCAGAGTGGAGCAGAGGGGGAGAATCCCCTCCCTCCACCTGCTGCCCACGCTGCTCTGGCTGCAGCCCAGGGCACCATTGGCTTTCTGGGTGCCAGAGCTACCTGAGGGCTCCTGTTGTGCTTCTCAGCCCCCAACACCCCCAAGTCCTTCTCTCCAGGGCTGCTCTCAGCCAGTCCCTGCCCTGCCTGGCTGGGTGCTGGGGTTGCCCTGCCCCAGATGGGGACCTTGCCCTTGGCTGTTGAGCTCCATGAGGTTGGCCTGGGCCCAGCTCTGCAGCCTGTGGATCCCATTGGCTGGATCCCTTCCCCCAGCCTGGCAGCCCCACACAGCTCAGGGTCATTGGGAACTCCCTGAGACGACCCCAAGGCCCCTGTGCATGGGCTGACCAAGATGCTGAACAGCCTTGTCCCAGTGCTGACCCTTGAGGGGCTCTGTCACTTGTCCCTGGTGTGTGCCTGGGTCAGTGCTCAGAAGGCAGGTTTGCTGGCAGGCAGGCAGCTCTGCCGCAGCACACCCACTGGCCTTCACCTTCCTACAGCAGAGCTGCTGCGTTAGTGTCAGGCAGGATTTGACTTTGGAGTCAGAAAGCCTCCCTGACCCCCTGCCCAGCCCCTGCTCCTTGGAGGGGTTCTGAGGGGGCACCAAGCAGAGCGTGTTCCAGACAAAAGAGGCTGGGGAGAAGCTCCAGGATTTCTCAGTAACTCCTCAGTGTCTGTGCTGAACAAACAGGTGGTTAGATTCTGTTCAAATACTAAACAAATATCACAGCCTGTTCTCAACTTCACATCTCAAGGATGATATTTCTTAAGAAAACATTTGTGACTGTACTCTAAATTTCATCTACTTTTGTCTCTCAAATACATTCTTTTTCTCAGGGGAGACTCCTAAACATAGGACTGGAAGAGAACTCAGATTACAAGTAATTTATCTTCCTGTGCCCTACTGGCTACTCTTGGAGGTCACAAAGGATGTCCTTTTAATTAATAGTTTTAAATCCCTCAGGCAATATCAGAACAAAAAAAGGGAAATATTTGACAGTTACTGCTCAAGAAAAAGGTTTTACCTCTGATTTGTTACTCCTGCTTCTAGAAGACACTTGCATACTTCTAAGAAAAGATAAGCCTGTAAAGCCTAAGACACCATCAAACCCTCTAAAAGCAATTTTTGAAATACACAGAAAAAAAATCAAATAAAGAGGAAATACAAAATTTTCTAAGGTGAGCATTTCTATACTTGTTTTCTGAGCACTGATCACATCAATATCTTGTTGCCATCTGCCAAGCAAGGACACTTCTCTTGCAGCTTGAAGAGCATCTTTCAGTTAAAGGCTTGCACAGTTCATTTAAAATTGGGGAACTCCAACATTTATATCAACTCTGAGAATAAAGAGCAGCATGTGACAACTCTACCAAGAAAAATGCCTTGTTGAAATCAAATTTTTCGGTGATCATGATCACACAGAAGAAAACCAATGGAGTTTGGAGGGAAAGAGAATTGCCCTATCCAATTTTTGGCCCTACATTTCAGAATCCCAGAATGGTTTGGGCT
>VYZU01025828.1:0-12024 GCA_013401355.1 Ceyx cyanopectus | reverse complement strand
ACAGCAGCACTCAAAGAACAAAAGAGAAGGCATACTGAAGAAGGAAATACTAGCATTAAGGTTCTCTGTGACAGTAAGTTGCTATCTGCTTTCTAGATGATCAGATGAGCAGTACAACTATATCTGAGAGATGCCTATCCACAGTTACTCAGAATACAACTTGCAACAATTTAATTTGACATTAAGGAATTAAAGAAGCACTTTAAGAATGATGTCTTATCTTCAGGCAGTTATCTTAACATTTGTGCAGTATTACATGTTATTCTATTTTTAATGTTTTCTTCAGCAGATATAAACCCATATATTGGGAAAGTAATAATAGAAACCAAGCATTCCAATGCTACAGATGTCAAGCTTCAGTAAAAAGTCTGCAGTTATTGAAGAGAGGCAACAAACGACAACAAAAAATTTAAATCTGTGATAAAACAGCTCTTACCTCCTGGACGCATTTGCTTTGGTCCTCAGTGCTGTCCAAGTATTTGTAGAGTTTTCGCAAGGAAGTGGCAACATGTACTCGTGAGTCTGTTTGGCTACTGTGACTCATAAGTGAAAGAACAAGTCCTACTCCCAAAATACATCCAGTGCTTAAAAAAAAAAAATAATCACAAAANCTAAGGTCTGTAGCTTGTTCATGGCCTCCTCAGCCTCAGCTGCTTCTATGATTCCACCATTGAAAGCAGAGACACAGGAACAGGCAACAGAATAGGCAAGTACCTGAAAAAAACCAAACCAACAAACAAATAATACAAAATTAATTCTGTTAACCAGTGTCCAATCAAACTAGCTGGAGCAATGTGCACATGGAGCAATGTGCCAGCACAGTAAAAGAGCAAAAAATACATTTTCAATTTGTATTTTCAGATGCTTAGTCCACCTCTGAAAAATTGTTAGTGCTAACATTGAATATATCAATCTGCAGCTTGGAAGTAGTTAAGATTTTATGTAGGTCCAACTCCTGATCGTCCACACAAATGTAGTTACTATTCTCAAAACAAGTATCTAATTATTGTTTATGTGAGCACATATGGCAAGCTGTGATCCTGTTAGAGCTACAATGAGGTCCACAAGGGCAGAAAAGGAGCATGTAGTAGAATTCTCACACACAGTGCATTACATTAGCCTTGGATCCTTGCAAGGACTGATGACACTGCTTTTCTGTTCTTCAGCCTTAGACGTGGAGACCAAGTAAAGAAAGTCTGAATTTTCAGCAAGTCAACTGTGCCAACTGTTTAACTTCCTTTGTACCAAATCAAAGTAAGAGAACACTCAACTAGCCAGGGAAGTAGAGGGCTCTTACTTACTGTGCAAGATTGACTTGGAGCAAGGCATGCTCAGAATGTACCTCTTGTTGCAGCAGGTCGAAGTTACCTCTCAAGTACAGGATTACATTCCAGACATTTATAGCTCTGAAAGAGCCTCTTGTGCCTCTCATAAATACAGTAGTACTCATCCTAGGGTGCTGGCCAGGTTTTACTCGTAATTATCTATACAATTTCTTACAGAGATTTAAATAAAAAAGTTAAGTTCTGCTTCTTATCCCAAACTATCTCATGATGTTATATAGCTGCTGCCTTTCATCTCAAGTTGCTGTATTGAATCTGTTTTAAGTTCAGTAAAGCATGTTGAGATCTCTGGGGAGGGGGAAATTATTTCATAGTTGCCAAGACATTTTAATGCATGAATGATAAACTACAAAAAGCTAATCCTCAACATATATGTACTGTCAAAAAAAGTTAAATCTCCATTAAAAAAGACTTTTAATAAATCACTTTCAGAGCAGTGTTAAGAGGGAAAAGAGAACAATGCTAACACTCTCAGCTAACTGCCTTAGAATAGAGGATTATGCAACTCAGCTGTTCAGCTGCTGTAGGCTTACATAAATCAGGTACAGTGTTGCTTCTTTAGTGCATAACACCTGCTTATTCTGATTCTTGTCCTCTGTTGTAAACTCCTTGAATTCAATAGGTTTTCCTTCTCAACTTTTACCTCTACAAGATCTCAGACCTAGTGCATGGACCACGTCAAAACTTACAGGACATATCTTGTCAAAATAAATTGAAATGCATGATGAAACTTAGTAGAGCTCAGTTATAAAAAGAACAGCAAATGAGTCTGAGAAGAGCATTCACAAGTGCAACATTCACATTAGCTAGTCACAGCAGCACTCAAAGAACAAAAGAGAAGGCATACTGAAGAAGGAAATACTAGCATTAAGGTTCTCTGTGACAGTAAGTTGCTATCTGCTTTCTAGATGATCAGATGAGCAGTACAACTATATCTGAGAGATGCCTATCCACAGTTACTCAGAATACAACTTGCAACAATTTAATTTGACATTAAGGAATTAAAGAAGCACTTTAAGAATGATGTCTTATCTTCAGGCAGTTATCTTAACATTTGTGCAGTATTACATGTTATTCTATTTTTAATGTTTTCTTCAGCAGATATAAACCCATATATTGGGAAAGTAATAATAGAAACCAAGCATTCCAATGCTACAGATGTCAAGCTTCAGTAAAAAGTCTGCAGTTATTGAAGAGAGGCAACAAACGACAACAAAAAATTTAAATCTGTGATAAAACAGCTCTTACCTCCTGGACGCATTTGCTTTGGTCCTCAGTGCTGTCCAAGTATTTGTAGAGTTTTCGCAAGGAAGTGGCAACATGTACTCGTGAGTCTGTTTGGCTACTGTGACTCATAAGTGAAAGAACAAGTCCTACTCCCAAAATACATCCAGTGCTTAAAAAAAAAAAATAATCACAAAATAAAAATAACTGAGTATGTTTTAGTTGCTCTGAACTATCTTCACTTCAGCATGGATTGCTGAGCAAAAAGACCCTGCCTGATAAATAGCCTTGTGGATAATTACTTAGCACAGTCAATTTTACAAGTGGCTTTTATTTCACATATAGATGATGCTTTTTGGGATTCAGAGAATGAAAGAAGAGCAGAAGAAGAAAATGAGCATTTAAAAGAATAAATACTACACATACATTCTTATTTTTCCTTCTGCTCCTGAAGAACCAATAGCCCCATCAACTACGATATCAGCAGTATGAGGGAAGTATGAATTGAAACTTCCACATCTGAATTATAATGATATACCAAACTTTGATATTCCTGTTAAACATACTAATCACAAGTCCACTGGTTGAATTAGGGTCTGTTGCTCTCAGACTCCTGCAAGGATTGTTCCAGTTTGTAAAAATAATCATATCAGTGACTAAGCCAGAGAACAGCTAATCTGGCTGTGCAGAAGGCGGCATCCACCTCCAATATGAACATGAGCGTCAGGTATACATTCTAACCCATATGTACCTAAATGTGCATATGCAACAGTGGACCAGCTTCAATAGGTCAGACAAATCAAACAAGTAACAGTTGGATAACAAGGATACATAAAATTGCAACAAGAAGAGCATAGCTACAAAGTACATAATTTTAATTATAAAAATTGCTTTATGAATGGTTAATAGTGTGATCTATATAGATTAATTTGTAATCAGCTACAGATTTTAAAAGTACATAATTGCGTAGTACACCTAGCACAGCTTCTCATTATCTGTCTCTATTTCAAATTCGACCATAAATTCCATTCTGGAACAGAGAACTTCAGCACCTATGCTCTCACTCAAAGTTTCAGTTTCCACAGGTTATCAGCCATAATACTGAAAAATCTTTAATCAGAAAATTCCCAAACAGTTCTGGCTGCCATTACCACATTCAAAAAGCACAGCAGATATTCAGTATTCTTGATGTGACTCCCGCTGCACCCATACACGACAGCTTAAGAAGCAGCTGTTATCTGAAGATTACTTTTTCCCCTCACACATGCACCTGAGCATGCCAATGCAGACACTGCATGAGGCAAGCAGTCAAATGATCATAGGCTTTCTTCTAATCCTCTGCTAGCAAACTCAAAAATGGGAGGAGTTACAGCTTTTACCCAGATAAACAAAAAGAAACTACTGAGAGTAACTTCAGTCACATTTATAAGGTAATATTTTTTCAGCAACTAGGACTATAAGAATCAGTGGTGTCCTGCAGTCGTGTCGTCTTCTTCCAGCCTTTCTCCAGTCCTCAGGCACCTCTCCTGTTCTCCAGGACCTTTCAAAAATGATGGAGAGTGGCCTGGCAATGACCTCTGCCATCTCCCTCAGCACTCGTGGGTGTATCCCATCAGGCCCATAGACCTGTGGATGTCCAGTTTGCTCAACTGATCTCTAACCCAAGCCTCTTCAACTGAGGAAAAAGTCCCTCCCTCCAGAATTCCTCTGTGGTCTTGGAGACCTGGGACTCCTGGTAGCTGGCCTTAGAAGTAAAGACCAAGGCGAAGGTGACATTCAGCAACTCAGCCTTCTCTCTGTCCTCGGTCANTTTGAATATTAGCCAGCTTGTTTGGGCCCCCTTGCATTCCAGGGCCCTGTCCCATGGAACTTTTCCAAGCAGACTTTTCCTGAGAAGGCCAAGGTTGGCCTTTCTGAAGTCCACGGTAGCAATTCTGCTCGTGGGCCTGTGCCTGCTGCCTGTAATTCTAAACTCCACCATCTCGTGGTCACTACAGCCAAGGGTTCCTCCTACTTTCCTTCACATGATCAACCAGTCCCTCTTTGTTGGTAAATACAAGGTCCAGCATCACTCCTCTCTCTCCTTGTTGGCTCCTCCAACACCTGCATTAGGAAGTTATCATCAATGCTCTGGAGGAACCTACTGGACTGTGTGTGCCTGGATGTATAGCTTTCCCAACAAATGTCCAGGTAATTAAAGTCCCCCATGATAACCAGAGCCTGTGATTTCAGGCTACTTCCAGGTGCTTGTAGAAGGCCTCATCAGCTTCCTTATCCTAATCAGGTGGCCTGTAGTAAACACCTACTACAGTGTCTCCCATATTAGACTACCCTTTAATCCTTACCCACAAGCTTTCAAGAAGTGTGTTACTGATCTGGGACAGGTATTTTCTAAAGCCATTGTGAGGAGTGGAACATGGCAGCATTTATAGCCAGCTAGGGGAGGTGGCAGGGGACAAGGAGGATGAGGGAGACAGGGACAGGTAGCTCCCCATGCCCCATTGTGTTGGGGGCTGGTACCAGGAGCCCTCCCAGCCATCCTAGTTGCAACAGAGAATGTAATTACTGCTAGCATTCAGAAGAAAGGGAACTCCGTTCTCCCTCATCTATCAAAGAACATACCTACTCCCCACTTTAACAGAAAGATACAATTGCCAGCTTGGCGCAGGTAGAAACACAGATGAAGAGGTCAGTGTAATACTCTCATCTCACAGCTGGCCACATCTATCAAACTGTATGAAAAATGCCAAACTTTGACAAGTCTGCAGCGTTTACATCTTTAAATTACTTCTTTGCTCATAAAGAGTGCTCACACTAGAGACCAACTTACCAGTAACCTTTTAAAAGTGTAGCCATTATGACCAGGATGAAAAAATATCCAGCCTTCAACTGCCTGCCACTGTTTCCTATTCTGGCAACATCTTATTTCCAGAGAAGTGGAGTTTGGCTTTTCTGTACAGCTTTTCTCTCCAGCTAACAGGGTGCACAAACAAGCTGCAACAGGTGTAGAAAAGTGATGCAGCTAGTCCCACACACACCACGACTCTCACCCCCTGCCACTCAAGAGGCAATGCAAATCCCCACTGAGCTATAGAGCTTCACAGCTCAACGTGTACAACTGTGACCCTTCAAAGCTCTCCAGAAGGTCCATTAGAGGAGGGCAAAGGCAAACAGCACTTAATGCTCCATTTCCTTTCAGTGGGAATAAGCTGGGCAGAGTAATGTTAAAAATCAAATAAAAACCTATGCACACACACCAAGGCAAGATTACACTCAAGATACTGCTGTTCCTTCCCTAATTTAAAAGTGAAATGACTACATACTACTAGGTCATGTTTTTTAATGGCAACTGACACATTTTACTGTTCAACTGTTCCAGGCTGGACAATGGTAATAACTGTGCAATACATTTCAATAATTGTTTTTTTTTCCCCCTGATGGTGGGCTATTCCTCTCTTGGGACACCTGAGACATAACCTCCATTGGTTAAATGAAATGCAATTGTTTTATTCAGAATTGAGCATGCTGTAAAATTAATGGCCTGGCTCTCCCAGATAAAAAAAACAAGTGTCCACCAACGCACCTGCAATACTGCTCTGAATGCAAGAAAGACACCAACAAAACTAGAACAAGTTCACAGGAGGCTACCAAGGCAGAATGGCTGCTGCCCTTGCCTTGACACCAAACCTGGTTCATCTGTGAGAAGGGATGGCTTTGGGGGCACTCAACAGCATTTTCTACTGACAGAACAAGCTATCTTCAAGTGTATTATTACGGAATAAAAGTATGGAATAAAAAGGTGGAGCTCAAAGTAAAATACTGTAAGGCAGGAAACTCACTTGTACTCCAGACTGGTGTCAAAGCAGCAGTCTTCCAGTGCATCCAGGGACTTCATTAGAACTAAGTTGATTTGTTTACTGGGCACTTCACTGCAAACCCAAAACAAAACAGAAGCAAAAAAAATTCAAAGCACAGTTCCGATTTTTAAAATCACATAGGATATGAAACCTCCTTCTAAGACTGAGCATATCAGAGAATAAGAGTTATCTTCTTGCTTTAACAGGTTCTTTCCACTAGTCTTTAAACAGTAATTGTATGACTGGTCATTTGTATCACATTCATATACAAATGATAAAAATATATTCAGACTTTAACTAGCAACTGTTATTGTTACAACACTCAGAAAGAAACCCAACAGCCAGGATTTGTAAAACACATCTGTCAGTATGAGGAGGATGCTGACAGAACACGACATTGGCTAAACCTATAATAATTTATAAGCTGAAAATTCACAACATTTTCATCTCATAGGCAGGATACTGCACTACTTCTGTTGTAGCTCCATCCCTATATGTGTAACTCACATGATGTAAGTGAACACCACCCAGTGTCGGCCTTTTAGAAAGGAACTGATGAGAACAGTGAATTCTTCTAAAATTAAGACTCCTAGGGCAGTTAGTTCCCTTTAAAAGCTTATGTGTGGCACTTCCTGATGCTTTGCACACACCTTAATTGTGAAAATTAATCATTCATCCTGAAAGAATGGCAAAAAATATCCAAGATAGAACTGGGGGAGTGGGTGGTGAAGATTTTTAATAGAAGATGCCTTTTAAGAAACACTGAAAAGCCCATGAAAAATCATCTAACTATGGCTTGTAAATACTTCAATTCCTCAGAACTGAGGTGTCATGCAGGAATAATAAACTTCTTTGCACATGTACATTACATATGGTAATCCTTACCTGACTTTTTCTTCATACAAACGTGAGATAAACATCCCCAAACCAAGGCTCATGTGGATTTGAGCAACTTGAGATTCATCAGCATTTGGTTTCCCAGGTAACCTGTCAGTCAGCATATTCAGGACCTCCTCAACCTTCTCCTTGCATGATACAATGAAGACTGGCACCAGCAGAGACAAAGCAGTGGCCGCACAGGAACGAGCTATATTACTGGAAGTATTTTCTCCTGAATAGGATTTCTAGAAAAATGTAAAATAATTTAATTTTTAAATTTTTTCCTCGTGGGGGAGGGACATAAGATTCCTTTCCAGGTAGAAACACTCCTCATCACTTTATGAATTTTAAATACCTATACAGCAAACAGCAGCACACAGGCATTGCAATCTGGTAATAAATAGCAATTCATAGAATAGCCTATGCTAACTTTTCTATTTGCCTAACCTTGTAAACAGCTTAAAACTAATTCACAATGTAATTCCTAAGCATAAATAAGATTGTTATTAATGAAACTGAGAACAAAGGGTAAGACGGGATGCAACTAGAATTTAACAGCTACTCTGCACACAAATAAACTGGTCTGGTTTAGTTTTCACCTTCCTTATTAAACTACCCAGCAGCATGACAGAAGGGCAAACAGAAACCAGACATGATGTTAAATGTACTTATACCCACCAAGAATTCAGGGAGTTAGTGCTTTTTTCAACTAAAAGTATCACACCTAGGATGACAAAGTGTAATAGTTCTTGCAAGATAACCAGTAGAGATGCTTTACAGAGGAAAGAACAATTATAAAGGTTTTTAATTCCTTTCAATTTTGAAAGGTAAAATCCATACAGACACCTCTAGTAATAGTCTAATACATACTTATCAAGTTCTACACGCAACTCTGAAAACAAGAATAACAAAAAAAAATCCCATCAGGATGCAAGGCACCCTGCAAGACAATGATTTCTATTGTGTGTCTCAATGTTGTGAGTCTTGGGATTTCTTTTTTTTTTTAAACATGGTGGATTCTTGAAATTAAACTGTCACATTTTTCCATCTCCAAGACATCTTTATTTAATCAGCATTATTTTCAAAAGCAGGAGTTGCAAAAGAATTTGGTAAGAATTGCCAGTGACAACCAAGTAGTTTGGTCAGTTATAAGGAGATCCAACTAGTATTCATGTAATACTACATTTGATTTGGTGAATTGAATAGAAAACACTACAGTGTACTAGCAGGCAGATACTGGCCTTCGAGGACACAGGTTCTCTTCTGTATTCATGATAAATCTCCAAAATGGTTGTTTGGATGAAGGATAGTCAAGAGTTAGCAGTACCTATTCCTAAATTCTAAATTAAGCTTTCAAGTACATCCCCAGGTCCTACTTAAGACCTGCTTGATACTTGCAGGGCTTGAGAATATCTGGCTGCTTATCACACTGAAAGCAGATAAGATACAACTTCTACTGGCNTTTTTATTAATAAAAAAAAAACAACACATGGCAAACCCAAATATAAGCAGAGAACAGAACAAAATAAGAAGAACAAAAAGAAGAAAAAAAATTATTCTCCTGTATAACAATTGCTACAGTGCAAACAAAACAGGAACTATTGCAAACAAAACTAAGGTATAAAATACAGATATTATCTAGCCTTTTAACACCACATCACGTACCTGGTAGAACCACTGAAAGACTTGACCTTTAGGTTGATAGCGGCTATTCACAATACTAAAGAGGGTCTCTGTGACCATAGATATCCAGTCTTTTGTGGGAAGAAAATCAGGTTCGGCCTAAAAAAATCAGTTCAATTATTCATTGTTACTTTTTCTGAAGCCATGTCCTACCTAGACAGAGGCTCAACAGCTGCTGTTCCAGCTATGATCCATCAGGAATTAAGATTATTTAGTCATTCTTATGTACAGTAAGTAGCATATTTACAGCCAGTGCTGCCCCTCCAGACACTACTCTTGATCATGTACTAATCAGTGAAAGCAAAAGTGATGAGTCTGGCTAGGTTTTAGTGTCCAACAGATCTCTACCTCATCTGTCAATGCTAACAAACAAATATTTTAGTTGTTATGTTTCTTGTTAGAAGGGGCCTACACGCTCTGACTGCTTTTGTATAGAACACACAGTAGATACCAAAAGGCATTCAGTGAGTAGGGTGAGATTTGAACTTCAAAATGTCAAGCATTTCACATCTACTTACCAGCCTCATACACCTGGTCATATTCTTACATTATATTCCACTAAAAGCAGAAAATATCTTTACCAGACTGACTCACCTCAGGCATTTCTTCAGTGTTTGTGGAAAGGCTACTTTCGTATTTGGCTACTGCAACTGCAAGACCAGTTAGGGCAAAAATAGAGTTGCCTTTCACCACTGCGCTTTCTCTGGACAGGAAAAGGCCAACAGTTAAGAAGCATAATGGAGATACAAGGCAATAAAACATGGATCTCAGTGTAGAAAAATTTATGCCTTTGCACCCAGCAAATTTATTGGGTTGTCTTCTATCTCAGCAAAGTTCATCACATTTTGTCTTCAGGAATTAAAGAAAGANCCCTTGAGGGTTCAAAAAGGGTTTTTTTTCCTACTGTAAAGTAGGAATCACTGACTCTGTAACTATTAGATGTTAAGAAAGTATGCACTTCATACCCTAAGGAACCTGGGTCAGAATCACTCAAGAGTTTGATAGTGTGGTCTGAGGAGATTCTGCTCATGTTAGAAGGTTTTCCTTTTTTGTACGTACATGCCGAGAATTCTAGGTTTTGAAGGAGTAATTTGTTTTTAAAATTTCCTTCATTCATCTATCTTCAGATGAGTTTTTTACTATTTTTATTAATAAAAAAAAAACAACACATGGCAAACCCAAATATAAGCAGAGAACAGAACAAAATAAGAAGAACAAAAAGAAGAAAAAAAATTATTCTCCTGTATAACAATTGCTACAGTGCAAACAAAACAGGAACTATTGCAAACAAAACTAAGGTATAAAATACAGATATTATCTAGCCTTTTAACACCACATCACGTACCTGGTAGAACCACTGAAAGACTTGACCTTTAGGTTGATAGCGGCTATTCACAATACTAAAGAGGGTCTCTGTGACCATAGATATCCAGTCTTTTGTGGGAAGAAAATCAGGTTCGGCCTAAAAAAATCAGTTCAATTATTCATTGTTACTTTTTCTGAAGCCATGTCCTACCTAGACAGAGGCTCAACAGCTGCTGTTCCAGCTATGATCCATCAGGAATTAAGATTATTTAGTCATTCTTATGTACAGTAAGTAGCATATTTACAGCCAGTGCTGCCCCTCCAGACACTACTCTTGATCATGTACTAATCAGTGAAAGCAAAAGTGATGAGTCTGGCTAGGTTTTAGTGTCCAACAGATCTCTACCTCATCTGTCAATGCTAACAAACAAATATTTTAGTTGTTATGTTTCTTGTTAGAAGGGGCCTACACGCTCTGACTGCTTTTGTATAGAACACACAGTAGATACCAAAAGGCATTCAGTGAGTAGGGTGAGATTTGAACTTCAAAATGTCAAGCATTTCACATCTACTTACCAGCCTCATACACCTGGTCATATTCTTACATTATATTCCACTAAAAGCAGAAAATATCTTTACCAGACTGACTCACCTCAGGCATTTCTTCAGTGTTTGTGGAAAGGCTACTTTCGTATTTGGCTACTGCAACTGCAAGACCAGTTAGGGCAAAAATAGAGTTGCCTTTCACCACTGCGCTTTCTCTGGACAGGAAAAGGCCAACAGTTAAGAAGCATAATGGAGATACAAGGCAATAAAACATGGATCTCAGTGTAGAAAAATTTATGCCTTTGCACCCAGCAAATTTATTGGGTTGTCTTCTATCTCAGCAAAGTTCATCACATTTTGTCTTCAGGAATTAAAGAAAGAACAGGGGAAAGAAGCACTCCAGTCTTTGTCTTCTATACAAGGCCTAGCATACATGAAGTTTTATAAAAATAGAAGCTTCCTCTAACTATAATGAGGACTGCCACCCTGCAGAGCAAGTAGCACTCAGAAATGCACCAGTTGATCTTAGCTAGTACTATCTCTACACAGGAAAACATAGTAAGCTCTTCAGAGAATCTGAGACAGGCAGGTGCCACTTAACTGAAACAGCATCTGTTCAGGAAATTAGCAGAGCAGCCACTACTGAATCTCAGCTTCAAAAAAAAGTTTAATTACTCTGCTGTGAAATATTAACATCATGGAAAGTTACAGGTTTCAAAGAGTACTGACTGCTACCATAGTGAAAACCTTCACTTTTAAGGAACTCAAGAAAATAATCTGCCACCTATGAATAAGAGAGAAAACATAACCATGTTGTTTCATGAAAAGAGACATGTTTATATCCCACTTATTCCCAGAAAAATAGTGAAATTCCAAGAAATTCCCAGAGTAATAGTGCATATAGCACTACCCAGGCTTTACTCAAAATACTAGGCATCAGCCTTTCTACTACAGGCAGTCAGTGGTAAAAACCTTGGAGCACAAAGTGGGGAAAAGCAGTCTTGTGAAATCATGAAAATGGCACATGAGCAATTGCAGAAATAGTATCTTACATCTTCTACCACAAGAAAGAACTAATCAGTAGAAAACTAGAAGCTCTTACTTGGAAGCACATTTGATGAGATCAGTCAACATATCTCTGACCCTGCAACAGAAGCAGAAAGAATTTTTACTGTATGTTCATTATA
>VYZU01025826.1:34825-99964 GCA_013401355.1 Ceyx cyanopectus | reverse complement strand
GACAAAAAAGGAGTAAAAAAAAGCAATATATACATATTTAAAAATGTTTATACATATATTTTAATATTAGTAGTTGTTAGGATATGAGAATTTACGCAAGATTTATGAAAATACGTATTTGTGTAACATTTGCATGGAGTAGTTAATGTATATAACATTTTATTTCAACTTCAACATTTTATTTGTAAAGGCTGGTCAAATCTGATGCAATTTGGTTCTTTCCTCTTGACAAGGAACATCATAGCCTACTCTGGAAAAAATGGAAGAATTGGGAAGACTGTCAAAAGGTTCCTGTTACATTTAATTTATACATCCAGTTGAAATCCAGGCCACCTTCCATTCAAGGCAATGTGAACACTATCACTGAGTTTAAAATGAGTAATATAACCTCCAAACAGAATATTACAGAATGCTTAAGCAAGTGACAGAGACAAATAGGTGGGCTGAAAATTGACTAGTTGTGGCTTACCCCCAGCCAGCAACGAAGCACCACACAGCTGCTCTTTCACTCCTCCCCCCCTCAGTAGGATGATGATGAAAAACAAAGTGTGTGTTTGTGTGTGTGTGTGGGGGAGTAAATCTAGCAGGCTGAGATAAAAACATTTTAATAATTGAAATAATATAATATGAAGATAATACTTATAATAATAATAATGACAGAATATACAAATGAGTAATGTGCAATGCAATTGCTCACAACCCACCAACCAAGTCTCAGCCTGTTCCTGCCCAGTGATCTTGGAGGAGAAAATCCTGAAACTGCAATCCCAGAAGAGAGAGCATCCAGCTCTCTATACACTGAGCATGACATTATATGATGCAGAGTATTCCACTGGCCAGCTTGGTTCTATTGCTCTGGCTGTGCTCCCTCCCAGCTGCCTGTGCACCTGCACACTACCCAGTCATGGGAAGTTGAAAAGTTGATTTCTTAGCAACAGCTAAAAATATCAGTATGTTATCACTCATCTCACAACAAATCCCATGCTGAATCCAAACCACAGCACTATTCTAGCTACTAAGAAAAACTTCCACCTGAAACAAGGATGCCAGTATAATTGGATGGTCCTCTGGGGGATATACTTCAGATTTTCTGTTACTCACACCTTAAAGCACAATTCTGTGCTGAGAAAGCCATCCTTATTTTGCTCTTAAGATTTTGCTTATAAATAAATGGCATAGTTCCTTTGGCTTTGGCAGCTTCCATGGGCTTCTGTGGCTTCCCATGAGCAATGAGGATTTCTACCACTAAAGATGCTGTCCACTGAATGTTTGTGAACAGTACTGGGTACAGCATAGTTGTGAGATGTAATAATGAATGGTAACGTGGAATTTTGGAGAAAGAAGCTGGCTAGCCACAACTGGGAAGCTATTCAGGTGTTTAAACACGGGTGTCTAGTACTACTTTAAAACTCAGGATTTCACAAGGAGATGGCCAATATGACTCAGGTGATCTGTATCCTATTTAAAAGGGTGCAAAGGAAGGACAGGTGCTATCTCTTAGCTCATCTAACTCCAAAATCACTCAATAGCTTATGCTTAGGATCCAAACCCTCAGCTGCCCTTCATGCACAAGAAAGAAAACATTTCCAAGAGCTAAGGAGAAGCAGATTAACAAAAGCGTGTAAATGTGAGTGCTTGAAATTATATATAGGTGGGTTATTTAAGCTGAAAGAACAAAGTTGAGGAGTAGGAGGGAATAAGAGAGGTGGCTCAGGGGAAGGAAGGAATAGTGTGGAGTGGATGTTCCTTTTTTGGCTTGTACAGATCTGCTTCTGAGAAGGACGTGGTCTGGCAGGGACAAGAAACTCTGGTGTTGCTGCTGCTGCTAGCAGTGGCTAGCAGATAGAGGGGTAAGTGACACAGCACAAGGAAATGCAGCTGTAGTGAAGTATGAGATACATCTGCAGAATAAGAAGAGGTTTAAGTCCATTCCATTTTGCAGAGATTGCAGTGGGAGCATGGCGGTTTTTGATGCTATGAGCCACTACTCAATGATCTTGCCTGATGGACACCAGCCTGTGCTCCTGAGGAAAAAAAAAACCAACAACCTGACCTTCCCCCTGTGTTTATTCCTACAATTCATACTCACTTGTGTCTATTATTTTCATTACTTTCCAGGTAGGTGACAGGAAAATGAAGGTGTCTGACAGTCTTTTAACTAGTTTTTAAGCTGATATATCCTCCTTTAATTTAGTCAGTTTTAAGGAATGTGATTTATATATTGATTTAGACAGAGATGCTGCAATGCCATCCTACAGGACCTCAGTGATTGTGGCTTACAGGCTCAGTAAGAAGGCAGGAAACTAAATGTACCAATAACAGTAAGCATCAAGTGCCACAAAATATTACCTGACACTTGTACCATAATTCCACCTGTATCATCACTAATCTCTTTAAAGGTTACTGCAATATCTAAAATGCCATCAAAATCTTTTTACTCTCTTTTGCTTAAAAATAACTAATCCTTTGTCCTTCCATGAGAGCTCTGTATGAGCTAGAAAATTCTAAGTCAGTTTAGTACAGGATGATCAGAATTATTAACATTTTTCCCAGAGTATGTCAAAGACACAAGAGTGTCCTAGTAAAACCAATATTCTCAAGGACTTTAGGAATCAGCTTTTCAGTCTCTAAGTTTTGTATCATCTGGATAAAGAATTTTTAGTACGATTGCATGCATCATATAACTGTATTGGTCTCTTAGCAAAATGTATTTGTTTACATGAATAGCTGTTATAAAAGCATGTCAAGAGTAAATGTACCAAAGAACAAGCACCACTGTTCTGCAATGAAAAACCTAAAGTCCCATTTTCTGTTAAGAAACTCTAAAAGGTTTTACCCCTTTCTGTTTGTTTTGCAATTAATTTGGTTTCTAAAACTTATTTGACACTAATTCCAGTACTTCAACAACATACAGGTAATTAGTTGATGTGACTGCATCTTATTTAACCTGGTGAGAAGCTTTCCAACAGCTGGGTCATACCAGTGATCCCAGTAGAACAGGTTGGGTTGGTATAGGCTAGTGTTGGTACTCCTGCTTCAGGTTTTCCCCAATAGCTCATCCTCTTAAGTTCTTCTGAGATGTAGCTCACCCAGATGCTCAGTTTCCAATTGTGTTTAACAGTTGCTATCAATGAAATGAGTTTATTTCTTTATAACTCTTTTGCGCTGCTGGATGTTAATGTCTTTTTTTTTTTTTCTGGCATTGTTTGTTCTAAGCAATAAATAAAGGCTGCCACCCAAAACCACAGTAAAACTAGCTGGGAAGTGAAAGGGCATGGCTATGAGAAACTACTCAGAATTAATCCTTCTGGAAATGCCCTAATAACAGCAACTCCTCCCTTGGGGATGTGTCTCATCCCACCAGGAAAAAAAATTGCAAAGCACTGTTAGGGTTTGATGCAAGCAGACAAATGGGGCTGCAGAGTAAATACAGAAAAAAACTGACAAGACATAAAGCTGCTTTGGATAGAACTTCCAGCAGCAAACACCTACCAGCAGGGAAGGGTCATTTGTAAGGTTTGTTCACAAGGCAAGAATAAATGCTCTGTGCAGTCCCCTGGCTTTCTGAGACAGAAGAGGTTTTTGCACAGGCCACCAACGACTCCTTTGGGAGATACAGGCAAGATGTTTCCAAAGTCCCATCTAAACACATGCAATGAAGGATGTAGAAAGTAATACAATCATGTATTGAGTCAAAGGTGGGTTGTGACAGGACAAGGAGGAATGGTCACAAGCTGGAACACAAGAGGTTCTGCTTTAACATGAGAAGAACTTCCCAGTGAGGGTGGCAGAGCCTGGCAGGGGCTGCCCAGGGGGTTGTGGAGTCTCCTGCTCTGGAGATTTTCAAGACTCACCTGGATGCATTCCTGGGTGACCTGTGTTAGATTATATTTAGATTAGATGATCTTGCCTGGCAGGGGGGTTGGACTTGAAGATCTCCAAGGTCCCTTTCAACCCCTGATACTCTGTGATTCTGTGTAAGGGAGTTAATAGTCATTCTTGGTAATAATGTACATAAGTAAATAAAAGGGATCTTGGAGAGATCATGCTGAGAACTGTAAAACCAAACTGTCTTCTTCAGCTAATCTGTACCAAGTAGATTGGCTCTACTTCTGTGGTCTTGCTTCATCTTCTGCTACCAATTATTATGGAGTTAGCTGCTACCTTACACTCATACCTCATGCCATCCTTTTGTGTTGCAGAAGTACTTAAATAATGGATAAAGCAGTATGTCTATCTGCTGGGTGCCAGCACTCAAATAACACTCAGAACAATCTGTGCTGTGCAGTGTAAATAGCCATGGCCTTAATTTTTTAATCCCTCATTTGTAGTCTTCGGTACACAAGAAACATAACATGCATCATTATTTTTCCCCATTCAGTGCTCAGCCAATTTCAGTTCGTTTCTGTTCCTGGAGATCTCTGGTGTGCATCCTCTATCTTTAAAATAAATACACCATCTGTAATTGGATTCTAACCAATCATGTTTTTTATTGATAGTCAAGATTTATTTCTGAGTGGAAGGTTCTTCTGTATGCATTAGCCAATAATTAGTAGAAAGCATAGGACTATTCAGGACCTCATTCCTCAGACTCCACCTTCTGTGTGAGTTGTAGAAATATGCAAAATCTTACCAAGAAAAATAGCTTTAATTTACACTGTATTGCAACAGGAGAAGCTACATATTAGCCATGCCAAGAAAACAAAACAAAACAAAAAACAACAAAAAAAACCAAACCAAAATAAAGGAAAATAAATAAAAAGATATTCAATAATTTCTTATTTATAATTTTCTTAGTAATATGAAAAAGTTTTGAAATCTGTAATACCTTTTCCTTCAATTGAAGTGCTGATTTTTATTGAAAGGTCACATTTTTGTTCAGGATGGCAAAACTTTTGTATTAATGGTAATTTGTTTTACAGCAGCCTCGTGTTTCAGGATATAAATTCAAATATGAAAAGAAAATAATTACCTGGGCTGAGACATAGAAGATTTGCAACCCTTTCTCACTAACCATTTCTACTTGTTGACTGAGGAAAATGGACCAACCAGCTTCATGTTCCTGCTTATTTGCATCAAAGCTACACAGGTTGCATTCACATGTTTTCTGAGCACATTGTGAGTGGTAAAATATCCTTTAATGTGTTTTTCCCCTTCTCTTTTGAATGCAGCTTTCTGTATTTGTGTAAAAAAAAAAAACAAACAACCAAAAAAACCAAACCCAAGCAAACAAACCAACAAACAAAATGGGAATTATGGTGCTTCTGGTCATTATCGTGATATTTCATGAAATTAATATAATTATCATACAAGAATAAGAAGACTACATTTTGTACAGTGCTATTTAATTAGCCATCTAATAGCTTTACCAGCCTGCTGTATTTCTTCTTTCCTATCTGTTTTTTTATCTTTTCCACTTGCATTATTTTCTTCTCTATTTTTGCTTTCTGTTTCATCTGTGTACAGGCTTTGCTGCACAGGAGCCTCTCTTTGGACAGCACCATCCCAGCTTCACGTGGTTCTACAGGAAAAGAGATGGGGCAGGGTTGCATTGAGAGTACCTTGTGCTCAGGTGTCTCATAGTCACTCCACTGTCCTGCTTACTAGATGCACTCAGTGCTGGAGAAAGTCTGAGACTACTACTTTCCTGGGATGCATTTGGAGAAGTGTGGCCAGCAGGGCAAGGGAGGGTCTCCTCCCCCTCTACTCTGCACTGCTGAGAGAGACCCCACCTGGATACTGTGTCCAGTGCTGGGCACCCCAGTTCAGAACAGACAGAGATTGACTGGAGAGAGTCCAGTGCAGGGCACCAAGATGCTGCAGGGAGTGGAGATCTCCCTGCTGAGGAGAGGCTGAGAGAGCTGGGGCTCTTTAGCCTGGAGAAGAGGAGACTGAGGGGGGAGCTCAGCAGTGTCTGTCAAGATGTTGAGGGCAGTGTAGGGAGGATGGAGCCAGACTCTGCTCAGTGCCATCCAGGGACAGGACAAGAGGCAATGGGAGTCAGTTGGAGCACAAGAGGTTGAGGGGAAACACAAGGAACAACTTGTTGCCAGTGAGGGTGGCAGAGCCTGGCAGGGGCTGCCCAGGGAGGTTGTGGAGTCTCCTGCTCTGGAGACACTCCAGCCCTGCCTGGATCTGTTCTTGGGTGCCTTGGTCTAGGTGCCCCTGCTCTGGCAGGGGGGTTGCACTAGATGATCTTCTAGCTCCCTTCCAACCCCTGACACTCTGTGACTCTGTGATTCCATGTGTGGTCACTGCAGGCAGAGAACCCAACTGACAGTTCTGTGGTGTGTGGCAATTTCTCCTTTTGCTCTGCAGACCTGCAGTGTTCTTCCTACACAAATCCACTCTGTGCAGGATGAAAAGAGACACATTCTTGTACTACGTGCTGGCTGTGTGATGTGGTAAAGGGCAGGAATCTTTTCCCTCCCATTCATCTCTTGGATGCCTGTGAGAACCTTATTCCAACACGGTGGCCAGCAGAAAACTGACATCTCTCATGACAGAGAGGAAAGACTTTCCAACACATGGGCTAGTTGTGCCACCAAACAAACACAGAGACATGGGATGGGCAAGAGAGTGTCACGTTTTCTGTTTGGTTTTGAAAACTTACCAGTGCAACTATTTAATTTTGTCTCCTGATGCTTTTATCTGTCCCCTTTTAAGTACATTTTATTAGATGATGGACTAATTTCAAGTGACCTTTCCCAGTGGTTTTTTTTGCTTGTTTCTAAATGTTAGAACTTTTGGATGAAAGATGGTGGTCAAAAGGAAAAAAAAAAAAAAGGCATTCTATTAGCATGTCATTTACCCTCTAAACAATTTTAGAAATACACTTGTGCAAACCAGACAAGTAGAAAGACATCAGGAGTTTTCATTTTCCTACTTCGTAGACAGAGAAATAAAAGAGTGTATTTGTGAAAAGCCACCATGGACTGAGCCTGCAGTCTGATAAACAACAATAACCTTTTTCTTGACACTAATTCCTTTATTATATTTTTAGAAGAATTTAAAAGCCACTTATTTTTGAAAACTATGATTTCAGGAAAAAGTATAATTTTCACATTTCCTCTGATGTGTTGTATGCCCTGCTGTGTTATGACATTTCAAGTTTCATCAAGTCACATTAATTTACATTCTCACATGTTTTCTCAGTGGAACCCGCTCCTTGGGTCAATTTTCATTCATTGCTTGATCACTTTAATGTATTTGTATTACTGAATACTTGGGCCATATTAACTGATCTTTCCATACCCCATGCTTGCAATTCATTAGCAATCATTTCTCTTCTCTGCACGAAGAAAAGAAGCAATGAGAGAGGAAATGAGAACAAGATAAAGACTTGGAAAGAAAGGGAAGAGCAATTTAGTACAGTCTTCAATGAATTCTGCTCTGACACTCGGGATTTGGTTATATTTGGAATTTTTTTCTGGTGAGATCAACAAAGATTGGTGATCCAGTAGAAACTCGTATAATAAATGCAGCTATCTGGTTATAAGCCATCCTTTATTTCAGCCTTCTCAACTTGGGTTGTTGTTCAAAGCAGTGCAAGTAAGTCTGTGTTAGGGATTTGTGTTGGTGTTAAGTGGTCTGTTGGATCCCATCAGTGCAAAAAGCTAATAAATTTGCCAAGATGGTGCAATTCTGATGTGAGGGAGAGCTGGGAGCCAAGTCCCATTTGTGGGTTTGTTCCTCACAGCACCAATTTGGTGGCCCATGTTTCATCTTGATCTTAAGGGGACCCAAATGCTCAAATTTCAGCCCCCTAAATTCAGTTTATTCAGAGCAGCTGGGCCAGCTGACATACAATATCACCAGTCTTCATCTCCTGACATAAACAAAGGTCAAATGATAAAACATTAAGCAAAGGAAACAGCCAATTTTGTCTACAATTTCCCTATATTTATGAAATTAATGACTAAATGAGCCATGGTGTGTCCCTCTGCTCTTACCATTCTCCGCTTGAAAGTGGCATATGAATGCAAAATGAGCCATCAGGCACGTGGAAAGCTTGGCAGCCTCTCAGTAAACTCCCATTCCCTCTTCAATAGAAGGATGCTTGATCTCCTCTGGTACTGCTTAGAAGCCCTTACCTCAAGCCACAATGAAAATCAGCTAGAATGGACTCTGCTGCATTGTGTAGGTAGCTGCTAATCACTCAGTACAGAATCTTGCAGCAAGGTTTTCAGTGCCCTTGCAAGGTGTGTTTTTCAGCCATAGTGCAGCCAAACATGGTGAGGGTTGTTGGAAGCATCACTTTGGGTGGAAGGGAGCAACCTGGACTTCAAAAAAACTCATCTTGGCCTGCAGCTCTACATTAGTGAGCAGTCACAAGCATGTCTGATATGATCATGCATCATAATCAGTCTCCTTTGCTCTCAACATTGTCCCTGGGCTGGAGGAGCTGCCACGAAGATCAAACACTGGAAAACTCTAAGGGCAGAGGAGAGGCTTCCAAAAGTGACCACAGCCATAGAGAGCCCAGCCTGCCCATTACAGTGTCCTTCTACTCCTGAAGGATGATGCCACAGCTTCCCAAAGAGGGTTGAATGGATCAGCCTGATTTATCAAAGCCTTGGGAAGAGGAGGGTGGGGAAGGCTGCTCCCAGTCTGTGTGGCATTGATGGCAAGATCTGGTGCCATGTAGTCAGCAGGACAGTGGTCAGCCCAGGGAAAGCAGCACAGCTATGGCAGCATGTCTGTTAGCCACTGAACACTGGTCACAGAAGGGAATGTAATCTGCATGTTTATGTTCAGAGATTAAAGACAACAAGTGGCTCCAGCAGGACTTGTCCTGTGCTGGAGAACAGAAAAGGACGCTTATGTAAAATGCCTGGCAGCAGTGCACAGGCAATACAAGTGGACTCATTTTCTCCTGTGGGCAGCACAGAAAAGGATTACTATTGGAGGGGAGGGATGCAGGAACAGAGAAAGATAAATTAGGAGTCCAGATGTCTACTCTATATAAAGTTTCCAAAGGCTTTGGAATTAAATAGAAAAAAAAATATCTCCATACTGTGCCACGGAGTCAGACATATATGCAGGGAGTCCACAGGTATTCACAACTGAGGCTGTATTAGGTGACCTTAAGAAAAACTCATCAGCTGGACTGAGTCTCCTCAGTCTCCTCCAACATCTGTGAACCTGAGAGGCAGATTTTGCAGAGCTAAAAGTCAGTCCCACCCTTTCACCGGGATGCAGCTGTCTAAATGTCTTGGTCTCTCTTAGGACATCTGAGGGTGGGAGCACTGTGAGGGCAGGGGGGCTGTGCAATCTCCTCATTCATGGCTTTGGCAGCTGCAGTCCATATTAACCCTGCTTCAAAAATCAGTGGCCATGAAATAATTCAATCCATTCTGGAACCTCAGTGCAAAAAGAGGCAAGCTTATGTTGGCCACGATATAGTCAATTAGAATTTAAATAGTATTGTAAATAGTATTTGAGTTTAATTAGGACTGAGGGAAGGAATGCCAAAATGCTAGAGGCTGTCTTTCCTTACCTTTGGAGGAATATGATTTCTGACACTAGCAGACTAGAAGAAAGAAATAGTTTGGAAGCCTTGATTGCCTTCCAAACACCAGGTGCAGCACTATCAATATCTTACCTAGACCATGACTGACCTTTTAGCTCCTTTTTGTGTCTGTTCTCATGAGAGGTGCCAGTCATCTCTGCCATAATGAAAGTAGAAAAGTTGCCATCTGTGTGTGCCCAAAGGTTTATTAAACAAGAGTATGAGAGACAAAAACAAGTGTCACTCTTCTTGTTATCCCTTCCCTGCTCCCTTCTTGAAGCCATTTTCTCTGTCCTTAAAGGCATTGTCCCACTGGGGGTAAGCAACAAGCTGGGAGCCTGTTACAGGAAAATGTGCCAAAGTTTCCTATTTTACTCACTGCCAATTGACAGCAGGACAGAAATTCATCCTTAGTCAGTCAGCATAGGAAAGTTACTTTTAATGATGTGCGCTGCACAGTGTATGGAGACTGAGATCAATGGAGGACAAGAGGAATCTAAATTGACAGTACACTAATAATTGTTGGCATTAACTAATCAGATGGAATTTTAAAGTTCACACTGTGAACATTGATATTTTCTGTGTGATGGGAAGAGAGTTTGAACTGGAATTTTTTTCTATTAATAAGCATTTGAAAGGCTGTTAGAAGAAATTATTGCTGTAGTAATCAGAGCTCTCTGTGTGAAATCACTTTATAGGTTTTGAGTTTCATAAAGCAAGAGATAGTCTGTATGGAAAATAGTATGAACCTTTACCTGGCTACCTAATAGCAATGTGAAAGTTATCTTTGCTTTTAATCATTTTTTAAGTCATTCACCAATATGGTGTTTCCATTATAATCTCTGGAAGACAGGCAGGGCTGAGGGCCAGGCCACTGAAGAAGTTTGGGAGTTCACAACATGTCAGGGGTTGGAAGGGAGCTAGAAGATCATCCAGTGCAACCCCCTGCCAGAGCAGGGGCACCTAGACCAAGGCACCCAGGAACAGATCCAGGCAGGGCTGGAGTGTCTCCAGAGCAGGAGACTCCACAACCTCCCTGGGCAGCCCCTGCCAGGCTCTGCCACCCTCACTGGGAACAAGTTCTTCCTTGGGTTTCCCCTCAACCTCTTGTGCTCCAACTTGCAGTGTTTGTACCACTCTTCACTGCTGGACAGTAGCTCTGCTCTGCTGGCTCCTCTGCAGCCTCCACAAGGCAGGACTCTGCAGGATGGAGCTACCCCTGGTCTCTGCCAGGGGAATTGGCACACAGGAGGGCAGCCCTGTGTGTTTCTGGTCAAGCTGCTAGATGTCATGGGCTGATACACCTGCAGGCCTGAGGGAACCTGCATCAACACTGCACTGGGGGCAAACTATGTTTGTTTAAGCAAATGCTGTCACATTTTTCTTCTCACTAATGAAGCTCAAAGCGTATCAGGTTTAATGACATCTTTAGACTACAGTGCACATCAGGTTAGACATTTCCCTGTCTTTGCACAGGTGTTCATTGCATCAACTAGGGGGTATGGAAGAGCCCTGCTGGGTCTTACAAATACAAACACTGTGGTTGATAAAGTTAAGAATCTTTTAAGAAGATAGTTCGTAGAATCATTTAGGTTTGAAAAGACCTTTAACATCATCAAGTCCAACTGTTAAACTAACACTTTCTTGAGCATGCATTGCTTGTGTGATCAGTGCACATAATTTAGTGTCAGGTGGCTACATTCTGGCTTGGACTGGGGAAAAATATTATTCCTGTTTCCCAGATTGGAGCTGAGACTAATACTGCAACTTGCCTTGATGTTGAACAATGCTGTGCTAGCTACTGCATGTGAAATCAAAAAACCCATCCTTTTGCCAAAAAATATATATATTTATGACATAATCCATCTAGGATATTATGCAAGAAGGAGTCTGGAAATGAGCATTTGACACTCAGCCTGCACCAGAATAGATCTTCAATCAAGAATGAAACAACTGTTAACACTGTCTGATACTCCTTCCTATCAGCCTGCTACAAGGGTGAATAGATTCATCCCCACTTCAAATCAAATCCTTTTTGTTTTCTTCTTGTGTTCCCCACTCTCCTTTCTGCCTTTACCTTATGATCAATACAGTCTAAGCTTAGGGAGTATTATCAGAGTCATGATTGAAACCTCTAACATTATAATCCTTGGGGTTGCTGGGAGCATTAGAACATCCAGGATAAATTAATTCAGTGTAAGTAAAAGCTTTGAAGCTAGGAGCATCACCAGGCTTTTGAAGCTTAAGCTCTGTTTAGATTACTTGATTAAAGTGGGTCCAAAGCTTCACCAATCAATATATTTTGCTTAGGAGCAGTGCTGATACACAAGCATATTTAATTGGATCTGCAGTACCCCACCCAGAAGATGGTCCTTTAGAGCACAACGAGATAATGTGCATGGTGGGGAGAGGGGCAGAATAATTTCTGTATTTATTTCTGTGCATGCCTGTAAAGATTACTTGCAACAATTGCGTGGAATATCCTGTGTAAAGGAAAAGGAAGCAGGGAAATGACAATAAAACTCTAGACTTCAGAAAAAAAACCAACCCACAATTGAATCTTATATTAGTTTTAAATAGTACAAAAAATGTAAAAAAATAAATGACCATGTGTAAAAAGATGTAGCTTAGGGCATGCATCATCAAAGGGACAGCCCCACTCTTTGGATAATTTGCCCCCAGCTTCAGTGGAACCAGGACTGGTGCTCTGGTCACCTGCATGGCAGCATCTCTGATAAGATTACCAAGAGCATTCTTGTGGGTCGATATTAGCAAAAAGACAATTATTTGTACTAAAATTAAGGAAACTTTAGCCTGACTATTAGATCATAGCTGAGAAATATCAAAAATACAATCATCTGCTTCTTTCCCTCACCAGAGAATATGAATGTGCAACAGGTACAGCAGATAATGGGGGGGGCACAGAGCTTTAGTTTTGCTCTTCTTGCTTCACCTCCAGAGTTAGTTATACCTGTTTGGTTATTCACACACAAAATTTCCTTCAGCTGAGGATCAAGGCAGGAGGAAGTAGGGGGTGAAACCAAATCAAAGCCCACCCACAGAAGTGCTTTGCTGTCGGCAGGTCTGAGGGCAGCACTCTGGTTGAGGGCTGCTGGAGCCTTGGTTACCTGGGGAAAAGTGATAAGAAGCACATCAGGTGCCCTGCTCCAGCACCAGGGAGCTTGCCTGCCCTCAGCTGCACCCTGCACTGTGTGGACAGGAGGAGACCTCCAGCAATTAGCTGCTCTTCTAGGGAAGAAGCTGTGCAAACACGAGTTACACCTTCAGGGGATGCAAAACCAGGGCTTCCATACCAGCACTGGTGAATAGAAACAAGTCTGCTGTTTGTATCCCAATGGAAAACATCATCCATTTAGCTTTTTAATTGGACCTGATTAGACATTTAGACAACTTTTTTTTTTTTTTTCCATAGCAATTTAAATGAATTAGTTCTATTTTCCAGCCTACTGAATAGATTATGTGAGCAAATAGTGTTCTAGCTTCATCTGCCTCATCTGTAGTGCCTAAGAGTCCTGTAGCTCTTTAAGGAGTGCCATGAGGCCTGACTCCCCCTCATGCTGCTGAGCCATGAAGGCAAGCTGGTCCTTGAAGAGACAGGGACCTCTCCAGCCACAGCCCAGCCCCTACAGTACCTAAGTAAAATGAGCAGAGCAGCCCTGGAGACAATAACCAGGTTCCACCAAGAATCCAGATCTGATCAGGCAACTTTGTGCTTATGAGTCAACTGTGAAATGAAGATGGGAAGTCAGTCAGCCAGAGTCAGGTTCAGTGATGGTAACCAGAATCGGATACAGCCAAACGATTGCTGACAGGTCCACATTGACAAGGCAGGCCTGGGATTACACTGCATCAAAGAATTTGGTCAGTCTGGATCAAGAGGGTCCATGCCATATTGTTGTCATCCCCATCTCCCCTCTCTGGATGGGTAACTAACATTCAGGCTCTGTGGAAGTGTGAGCAACAGTACAGGAGAAAGTACAAATCTCAGTCACCAGAGGTGACTAAAACCCAGAGATGTTCTGTGTACTTAGAAGCAATAAATCCACACAGTATTCTCTCAGAGACTGAGAGAAAAAAAAATAATTAAAATTGCAATTTGAAAGATCAAATCCAAAGATTTGATTTGTGATGGGCAATGAGATGTCTTGGATGATGTTGGGGTTTGGACTGAGGTCTTTTCCTTGAGTTCATCCATCAGCAGAACACTGAGCAGATGAAACCCAGCAATCTGACAAGGCTCATTAGTAAGCAGCTGCAAAGACAACACCCTGGCCCAGATGAGAATGTTGTCAGGACAGGACCCACTCAGCTTAGTACCCCTTCCCTTTGCAGCCCCTTTGCATCTCTGCTCACACTGTGGCTCCAGGTTTTTTCTCCCTCCTAATCCTAACCCTAACATCAGCAGTAGGCTAAGTCTCATACAACAAACCCTGGTTTATAGCAGCCCACCCTTTCCTTTGGCACTCACTCACATGCTTCTTATTTTGTCTCAAAACCTGTATTTTATAGTACCATATTTTCTTTCTAAAATGAAATATGTTTGTCTTTCTATTTTTATATGCATCAGACAGTTGGCCTCGTAGTGAGCTCTCATGTATTTTAGTGGCATTTACAGTCTGCATGAATAAACAACTGGAGGCACTTGAAGGGATACAAGCTTTGCCTGCCTTTGAGCAAATAATCTTTTCTTCTGCCCCTGAACAAGAAATGATTATTCTACCTTGCAAACACAGAGAGGCACAAATTACTACTCATATGTTCAAAGAGAATTGCTCAAAAATAAAGTTATCTCCAATAATTCATACACTTTCTAAATTTATATTTATTTTTTTTTTTTGCCATTGCTACTTAAATCTAAAACAGGCCACCCAATGTAGGCTTCAAAGCCCATCTACTCATGGCTACTTGGCCATGTCCAGTCCTTACTTGTTCAGCAGTGACATTTTCCACAAGCCTAGGTCCCTGTATGATCCTTCCAGTCACTGTAAACACCACTGTCAATGCAAATGATACTACCAGTGTGAGAGAGGTGACTGATTTACTTCCAGTTAGACACGTTGTCACAGGCTATTAACTTTACTGCAACCTCATTGGAAAGGAGTGGTAAAGCAGCAGGGCAAGCAAACAGCTACCATCTGCATGGGAGTGCTAAATGCCCAAGCAATTAGGCTTCTTGTTCTCCAAATTTCAGCAGTCTTCTGGTTTCACATTTGTTCACACCCCAGCTTACTCAAGCAAACACAGTGCCTGTGTAAGGGGAGCCCTGTCTAAGAGGTCAACCAGTGGGTTGTCAGAGGGCTCTCTGTGCAAATAGCTGTAAAAATGGGGATAAGAAGGACTGGTGTAAGATACTTAGTACCCAGACTTCATGTTGGAGGCTGCCAGCCTGTTACTGCCTAGGATATGGTTCAGTTGCCTGAAATGAAGCAAAGCAGGATAGTGAGAAAGAAGAAAGGAGGTTGGAGAGACGACTTTTCAGCAGCAGAGATGTATCCTGACATGGTACCTGGGAATTGGTTGACGATTCTCTTCCAAGTCATTTAACAAGTGGAATAATTTCAAGGCTGTGACTTTGTTCTCATCCACATCAGCATTCATCAGTCTCAATCCAGCCCACTGGAGGTAACAGCATTTAGCCTAGCTGAGGTGCAGGAAAGGCACCCAGGCAGTTTTTGAGTATCATTACACACTGGTAGCTGGTGGAGGAGGTCACACAAGGCAGCTGGGCCCCAGATGGCCACAAGCAGCCACAGTGTTGGGATGCTGGCAGCAGTGGCACAAAACAGGCAGCCACAATGCTTTGGAGTAGGCAAAAGGCTTTAAAATGTTGTGAGGGAGAAGTCTGTCAGAACGTCAGTCTGTCCCCTTCCTCTTCCCCCTTCATTCCCCTTCCCCTTCCCCCTTCATTCCCCTTCTCCTTCCCCTTCCCCTTCCCCTTCCCCCTTCATTCCCCTTCCCCTTCCCCATCCATTCCCCTTCCCCTTCCTCTTCCCCTTCCCCCTTCATTCCCCTTCCCCCTCCCTTTCCCTTCCCCTTCCCTTTCCCCTTCCCCTTCCCCTTCCCCCTGCTTGCTTGAAAAGCTCAATAGCTCAAAATGGCGACTGAAGCTGTTTTCAGCCTTTTAGAGAATATTCCCCAAATCCTTTTATTTTTTTTTTTTTTCCATGGTGGATCACCAGCTCCTCCCCACCGCTGTGCCAGAAGGAGACAGCAGGCAGATAGCAGGCAACTGCCACCAGGACCCGGGGTCAGGTCTCTCCTCCTGATTGATGAGCTGCTTCTCACAATTCTGTAATGTGCAAAGGCAGTTGGATTTGATTAGACCCCAGGTAGCAATGTTTCTGTAACTGAGATGGTGAATGAACTGGCTTGGAATAAGCAGCTGTATTAATTAGTATGCTGATAGCAGAATAAAGATCTTTTGAAAATCACTGAACAGCACCGCTCTTTACTATGATTGCAGAGATTATGTAAGATGATGATTAAAATCAGGTCTCTGCATCACAGACCGACCCGTATTTTAGAGAGGCAAAAACAAATCTGCAAAGGAATGAGAGGAGACTGTATTATTTTAAAAGCCTCTCTGTTTTTCCTTTCCCAATTAGGGGCAAAGCAGACATGTCATCAACCTCTTTGTTGTCATTCTAACTCAGCCTACTTTTTTTTTTTTTTTTAGATTATATTTTGCCAGTAAGCGTTTGTGCTTTAAGACTGAGTGTGTACATATGGAAATGTTGGCTCAGGAAGAATCTGCTGCATCATCCCAAAATGCACAGCTGAGCTACGGGATGTCCCTCATGCAAAGCTTTTGACTCTCAAGGTGCATCCAGCCAAAGTGTTTACCTCCTGTTTGTCGATGTACTGATAGACATTTAAAAAGAGCAGGAGAAGAAAAATGTCATCACTCCCTTTGTGTATTATCTAACTGATTGAAAACAGACAGATAATGAGGAGTTGTGGCTCAGCAGCAGGAAGATACTGCATGTCAGAAC
Organism: Ceyx cyanopectus; assembly: GCA_013401355.1. Classification (NCBI taxonomy): domain Eukaryota; kingdom Metazoa; phylum Chordata; class Aves; order Coraciiformes; family Alcedinidae; genus Ceyx; species Ceyx cyanopectus. Next base: position 83,440 of record VYZU01025826.1, on the reverse strand, counting down.
CAAGCCATCAAAATAGAGGCTGTTGTTTTCAATGACACTTATTTGGGAAAAGCCTCTAGAAATTGATTGTCATTAAAGACCTGTAGAGAACATCGCTTGTGATGATAAGCAGAGATTTAAAAATATTGTGTTTACAGTCTCCTGCACTATAATGCTCAGATTGCTGTATATACACAATCATTATTTGATTTCTTACACCACGGTGAATAGCAGCACTGCTGATCAAATATAAAGTGCCAACCAATCCTAACACAAATAGAAATACAAACAAAACCTGCAGATTTATAGGCAATCAAAATTATGTCAAACAGCGTAAGATTAAAAGCAGAGTGTATGCTTGTTGTTAATTCTGACAGATGTTTGCTGTAGAGTGTTTTCCACAGAGTTTCTCACTGTTAATCATCTGTATTTTATGGTGAAGTTTAAAAACTCTTTAATGATCTGATGTGGATTGAAGGCAAGGCATCGCAGTGTTAGAGCTGAAGATTTATTCCTCTCTCATATTTAAGAAACAGATGTCACAGAAACCACTGGTATTTCATTGCCCAATATAATACAGGATCTGGAGTACTTAGAACAAAGCCTTTTGTTGTTATTTACATGATCTTCCTTCTTTCTAGACAGTTTCACCAGACAGCATGCATATGCCAACAGAAAGGTCAAATGCAGCCTCTTTACAGGGGATTCCATAGTAAAAGATGTTGCTGTGTAAAGAAAGGAATTTAGCATGGAGACCATCCACACTGAGGTGTTATGTGCAAGAGATTTTGTGCAAGACACCCCTCAGGTACCTGCTCCTGAAAACTGCAGGGACATCCAGAGGGGGACACGCAGTAGCTCCACAGTCCCAGTGGGAAGCACCCTGTCTGTGCTACCTGGGCTGCTGGGACTTCTGCAGTCAAAATCTGCAGTATCAAAGCTCACAGTGGTGTAGATGCCCTGTGTTACACACTTCCACAGCCACATTTGTTTCTGCACAGTGAGGATTGGAAGGAGCACCAAATTGGAAGGATACCACCACAATTTACCTGGGGACTACCAAAGAGGAGCTACACAAGGGGAGCACGGAGACAGCCACCCTGGAGCACAGAATCACACAGTGGCAGGGGTTGGAAGAGACCTCCAAAGATCATCGAGTCCAGCATCCCTGCCAGAGCAGGACAAAACTAGGGCAGATGCCTCTCCATACCAGGGGTGGGAGCCTCAGCTATTGAGGATGAGCTGCTCTTCTTCCCCCTGCCCTGTGTGGCCCCCAAGCACATCCATGGCACCCACCCTCTGGGTTTCTCAGGGACAGGACAGGCCCTGAGTGGGTGAAACATCACTGCCACTGTGGCTGAGGTGCTGCAGTGGCCAGGAAGGACCAGATTTTATCTCAGAGGCAGCAACACCACTTGTGTGAGTTGGCCAGGAGCCACTCTGAGCTGGTCACAGACTGTTCCAGCCAGCTGAGAACTGAGGTCAGCAATGGAGGAACTCACTGGGTGCCACCACTGCGGGCAGCCAGAGGAGCAGAGATGCTCCTCCTCTGGTGTATTTAATGAAGGAACCAGGGAATGAAGGGCTGCTGGAGACCCACTTGAGGTCAAAAGGGGTCTGTGCACATCTGAGGCACTGCAGCCCATCTACAGCAAGGCAGGAATGCTTTGCAGTGTCTGCAGCTTGCAGTCAATGCATGCTAGAGCAGGGACACCCCTGAGGGACTGCAGCCTGTGGGCCACCCACGCTGGAGCAGGAACATCCCTGAAGAAGCAAAAAGATCTGATACATAGAATCAAGATTGGAAATGATCTTTAAGATCACTGAGTGTTAACCCTACTCTACTAAATCCACCACTAATTTATATCCCCAAGAACCACATCTATATGGCTTTTAAACACATCCAGGCACTCAAACACCTCCCTGGGCAGTGCCTGACAACCCTTTCAGTGAAAAAAATTTTCCTAATGTCCAGTTGAAACCTCCCCTGTGCAGCTTGAGACACACTGCATGCTGCGGGTACTTGTTCACTGGCACTGGATGGGAGGAGAGATCCATTAGAGGAAGGTGGTTCAGAGAACAGTGTTTTTTTCCTTCTCACTAGTCTCTTCTCATCTCCTTGGCCAAGCTTTTTTCCTCTCCTCTGTTCCGTTGCAGTGGCAGCAGATACTAATGACAGTGTGACTTTTTCAGGCAAGATGTTGAAGTACCAATTGCCTGCTCATATTTGGGCTGCACAATTTTATTCTTCTTTTTGTGTATCTCGGACATTTGTTTCTTCTGCCCCACTACCCCCAGGACCTATTCACATCCATCTTGTTTCTCAGATGCCAGAAACAAAAGATGTTGGTCTCCAACACCAACCACTTTGGATGGTGTCAAGACAAGTCAGGGGGACACTTACATAGCTCCAGGTCAGCTGGTTCCAGCTTCAGCAGCCATACACTCCCATTACACAGCCAAGAAACTTCCCTTGTTTCCACAGCATCTCACACCAGGTGTGGGAAAGATTTTCATTTGACAGAACAGGGGGGCTTTTTTTTTTTTCCCAATTCTTTTGAAAGTTTAACCTATAGATAGATAGGGCTGTTCATAGAATGCTTTCAAACCACAGTGTCTGGGGGAAGATTGTAGTTACAAGATTTTATTATTCAGTTTATTTAGAGAAAGATATGAGGTGACTACAATTTTTTTCACACCCTCTATTATCCACTCTCTGAAGGGATGACTTTCACCCTGTTTAATTTGACTCTAGAAAAAAAACCCCACAAAAACCTAAACCAATTCTCAGTGAAATCAACTTTGTTTCCAGGCTGCAAAAGTGATGAGAAAGGAAGATCAGGCCCTAACTTAAGAGCAATGTAGTTATGTCTGACCATCTGCACAAGACAGCAAATGAATGTGAGCTGACACCTACTGCAGTGAAGATACTGATAACATACCACAGGGGATAGAACTAATAATTAATTTAATAATGAAACAACTGGTTAAAAAACCCCCACCCTTGTTCTTCCTTAATATCCAGGCTATTTTGAAGCCCATATGCACACAACTACAGTTGTTCAATTGATGCAACTCAGTAATTTTATTGCAACTGGAAGACAATACATCACAGAAACTTTATGGTAGGTTTTGGGAAAGTGTTATTTACAATAATAATCGATGAAATAGTTTGTCTTTGGCAATATGATTACACATCAAGAAAATGTAAAATGCAAGTATGCCTCTAAATCAACATTTTCATATTTCCTAAAGATCAGCTGATTGCACTTGCCTTCGGACTGCTCATTTAGGTAAACACAAATACAACTTAACATCACTGTTCATTCCCCATCACAGTTTGTATTTTAATATTGATGAAATTGGCAGTTTCAGACGCCAAGTACAGGAAAAAAAAAATTGGCTTATCACTGTACTAAATTAACTTATTGGCCAGTTAAGGTCCTGTGACCCATAAGCATTGATACTAAATCTCTTGGTCTTTTGATTGCTTTATCACTTTTTTTTTTTTTTTCTGTAAAACAAAATATTTCAGAAATTACAGATCAGAGTATATATATAAAAAAAAATAATTGTACAAGTCCATAATGCTTTTCATACACACACAAATCATTCCCCCTAACATTTTACATCATGGCAGTTTTAAGTAGTGAGTGTGAATGATGCAGGCATGGAACTGGTTATCAAATACAGGCATGACTTTAAATTGCTGTACCACACATGTACTCAGGAAATGTACAATGCTGTAGCAACTGAAAAAAAAACGTACTCAAGTTCAATGTCATCTGAACAACAACCAAAAAAGTCTTGGGATTTCAGGCCAGAGTAAACAAATTAAATGGCTCCCACTTCTTGATGATGAGCCATCCCAGAATCCAGCATGTAATTTTAGCATCCAGTAAAATCCCCTCTAGCACTGAGGGCCAGCACAAGTTGTCATTTATCCCTTAAACCCTCGGATGATGAGCTCTCGTCACTGCTGGCCTGATCCAAAGCCCAATGAAATCAACTGAAAATACAAAAACTGAACCCAAACCCCCTTCCATTGACTGGGAAAGGATGTTACATCAGGTTGATTTCTCCCTCTTTGCAAAAGGAAAGGTGACACAGTAGAAAAAACATTATATAGCTTCAGATAAATATACCTTGTTTCGATACTAAAAACAAAACCCAAACTCCCAAAACCAGGAAAGGCTACTTATTAGAACAACTCAAAAGTGACCTTTAAATCATTTCTGGTTTTAAATGTACACCAGCAAAATACAGCACCATAGACACATTAGGTTGAGACTTTTTTTTTTTGGTCAGTGAAGCTAGTACTTGTTTGCTGAACTGTGGAAGAATTATAAGGTCATGTACATGATCAAAGATAAAGCAACCCAGCTGACAAGTCTCTGCTTAATTCAAGAATAACCAGTACTAAAAATAAAAACGCAAAAAATAAAAACCCCTAATAAACCACCATCAATTAATACTTTCTAAATAAAAAGGGATTAACAGATGAGTTCACAAATGTATGCAGATTTATACAGAACACCGAATGTTGTGTGTAAATCCTTATAAACTCCAGCTCAAAACAGAAACACACAAAATGTAGAGTTTGACTTACACATCCCATTTCAAAGGAAAAGAGACATCATTACAACTTGGTAACTGTGCTAACTGCAATAGAAACCAAACGGAAATTCAAAGTTTGGCAGGTAACTAAGAAGAGGGTTATCACTTAGGTTATATAGCAAAGTGTTGATGTATATTACATAGAGTAGTATAAATAATAAAAAAGTATTATTTAAATTAGATCACAGTGCTGCATTATGTGCATAACAGTGTTTGATATATTACTGGAGGGCTGTGAAGAACACTACTAAAACTTAACTGGTCAGACGGTCAACACTGATACTCGGTTACAATCAGGAGGATGTATGGTTCAAATCCTCTTTTGGTGGCAAAGTCAAGAAAACAGTTCAAAATATTTCCTACAAAATATGCCAATGAGCTCCTCAGGCAGTGGTGACACACCTGAGGGAGCCGGGTTTGCATTCGCCATGAAGTGAAGTAAACTGCATTGCATCTGAAATTGGAAATGCATTCTCTTGAGAGATTTATTCTGATCCTGGAGCACAGAAGAGCAACGTTTAACAAATGCCTAAGCCCAGGCTGAAGGAAAACTGCTGCTGACAGCGACAGGGTGACGAGTTCCAGGAGCACTTGGGTGTCCACAGCTCCACTGGCTGCAAAGCAGATCAGACACCTTCAGGTTCTAGGAACCCTCAGGTTGTGCCCAGCTACATCTGAAGATGATTTGGGAGCCAAGATCTCTGTGAAAAAATCCATCATGGCTACAGAGAAACGGGGACAAACCATTGTTTTGGTTGTTTTATCCCTGGTGCCATTTGGGGCCCAATTTAGGATCCCATTCTCGGCTACAGCGTGTGGATGTCACTCTACCTCACTCCAGTGAGGAATGCAACCCCCAGAGCTTTCTGTGTCTTTTCCAGAGGCAGGCAGCAATCCAGTTGAACACTGGGAGCTGATGCACCCACCTCCTTTGGTATTGCCTTATCCCATTAAGAGAGGAGCCAGAGTAAGGCCCTTGACTGAACTGCCAGAGAGAACAGTCACAGGGCAATGCTCTAGTCCTCCACCACACACACCAGCTCACTCCCACTGCAGGCTTTTCAGCTGTAAAACCCTGTGCACCTTGGCAGAACTACTGCTGGGCTTGCCTGGAGAAGATCAGGATCAGACTGCTTTCAGAAACAGCTAATGGGTGATACATTAAAGCTGTTCCAAGGCCTGTGCTCGAATTTTTAAATGCAGGCAAAATCTGCATCAAAATGCAGTGGGACACACAACTGCTTGCAACACAAGCACAGCTCGGCAGGTTTCACCCCTGCAGGTGCTGGTGAAATCTGCTCTGGCATCAGCTCTGGCCTGCAAGAGCTTCTTGCTGCAAAAAGCATATTCCAAAAGGAACCCAGTGTGGAGTCTAGAGACCCTTACCACTCACACCTCAGAGAAACTCACCATGAACACTTGCTGGCCTGCTGGGGTTCCCCTAGCCCACCTGTCTTGGAGCAACGCTGATTTGGCAATACTGAGTAATATGAGAATGAAACGTTAGAGATCTGACAACTTCTCACCCCAAAATGGCTTAGTAAGGACAGCAAACAAAACCAAACCACCTCAAGTCTGGCAAGGGAGAGAGTTTGTAATACAGTGCAATTACCACTCTGTTTTGGCATGACCGAGTCAAAGTAGAGACAACTGGATTGAAAAGCTGACATTATTTGGAAAATAGATCAGTCTCAATTCTTAGTTAAAAAAAAGAAAAAGATAAATTCTCTGCTGGAGTAGAACCAGTTCTGACAAAGCTGCCATTGTCAGCTAGGCACAAAAACATCTCGCAAAGTGACTCCTAAATATTTCATCCAAATCCAAATTACATACTTCTCACCAACAGTCAAAAGTAAGGGTCAGTAAGGACAGGTTGGTGTTGAACTCCAGGAATAAATCTGTTGATGGCATCAGCCCTCAGCCAAACTGCTGCTTCCTGATCCCAACTTTGGAAACTCCCACTGAATAATTTCCCTCCTTAGCAGATCAAACGAGGAGCAACAACTTTGACATGAAAATAGATGCTTGCCAACATTTTAGGTTTACCAGCAAGTATATAAAGGAGTTGTTGAAGTTTTAGATAGATTTTTTACATATATTTTAAAAGATAACTTGCCTAATTTGATATTTATGCAAAATGACTGTTTTCTGGAGTAATACTTGTGGTAATTATATATTTAGCCACTAAAAGTCCACATTAATGAATGGTACTTGTTCAGCAGATACTGATCTCATTTGAACTGACACACTGCAGTTGGAGAAGCTGCTCTGGAATTGGTGCCACGACTGTGGAGAGACCCTGGCCACTGGCACACAAAACCACACGGCTTTCTCTGGATGGCAGAGCCACAGTTTTGAGTGTCTTTTCTGCCACACAAGTTTGACTTTCAGTGATACTTTTGGATAAATACTAAACCACTCTCAAGCTGGTACAGCTATGCATCAGAGAGCAAAGGTGGTAGCAAACTGACACTGTAGTATTTTATATTTCAAATGCCTCTTCCCAAAGTCCATAAAAAAGATGGACCTTTTGTGCAGGGCTGTGTGGTTCACTGCCTGCAGGCTCTGGCTGTAGGGAGTGTGGACTGGGGAAGAAGTCAATGATGCCAATCCCACAAGGAAAAGCTATGGCTCATTCATCTCTGTGCTCCCAGGCAAAGGGCCTGGTCCTTCTCATCCTCCCCAGCTGGATCTTAGGGACCACTGGCAGCCAACCAAAGGCAGCATCCAAGTGCTCCTGATAGAACCCGTGCTGGAAAGGATACTGAGTGTGCTGGCCTCAGCAAACTGAGGGGAGTGCAGAGCTGCTCCCTGCACCAACTTGGGCTCCCTCCTTCCTTCAACATCTGGCAGCTGAGATGGGTTCTGGGAGCTACTGGGCAGCTCCTGGAGCCCAGGACACGCTGGGTGAGGTGGGAGGAGAGGCACCATTTTGCTGTGCTGCCCCCAGTGTGGCCCAGTTCTTTACATGACACTGCTGGTGGAGACAGGAACAGGGCCAGCCCAGCCCATCCATCACTTCTTCCACTCCTAACATCCACCACAGTCACCTCCAAAGGGAATTTTTAGTTTACTCCACTGAGTGGGAAGTCAAACCCTTTTCTTAACTCACTTTTCATAAACTAGATCCGTCTGGGTGAAGCTGCTGCCTGAAACAGTTGTTAGGGATAAATATAAACCTATATTCTATTTAAGAAACAGACCATTTCAATCTTTTTAAGTGGTTGGTTCCTGGGATTTTCTTCTTGCCTCTAGGATATTTTAAGCGTGGAATTTTTCATGCCAAATTCATGAATCCAAGACAGAGAGACTGTCTTATTTATTTCACAGGATCTCCAATTGACTAGTTGTGATTACTAGGAGAGTAGCACTGTACCTGAATCACACTCTCTCTAACACTGTTTTTTTCTCTGGACACCTCAGTAAGGCTCTTTACTAACTTCATTTTCCCATGGCAAATTAGCAAAGCTATTTTCTCGTCTACTTATTCCTGAATCAAATCAGAGAGTTTTACTCAATTAACCTCCCATTATTCTCTTGATTCTGTCATACACACTCACTACTAATTTGCCCTCAGATTATTGCGTCATGTTACACATGTACAGACGAAGGACCCACTTTTACTTTTTTTTTTTTTTTTTTTTTTTTTTTTTTTTCTTTTTTTTTTTTTAAACAGAAGTAGGGAGAGGGGGGCTGAATGTGCAGACAAGGCAGTATAATTCAACCATCCAAGCCCTACCAGAGCATGAAGATTTTATTTTAATATTGCAGAGTAAGTTCCCAAACAGTCAGTGTTTGTCCCTGAAGAAGGTTAAACCTTAAACACCTGCTTCAAAAAAACCCCAACAACAACATAAAAGAACCAAAACAAAAACAGAAACAAACAAACAAAAAAACCAACCCAAAAAAAAAACAAACGCTAAGCCTAAGGGCTTCAAAATTAGAGGCATAGCCTTTTTCTCTATTTTCTATATTTATATGAAAATAATTCATGCTTCATGCTAAATACATTATTTACCTTACAAGAACTTTGTCATCTTTGAATAAAAAAATTGGTTTGCTTTTTGCATTATTCCNCTTTTTTTTTTTTTAAACAGAAGTAGGGAGAGGGGGGCTGAATGTGCAGACAAGGCAGTATAATTCAACCATCCAAGCCCTACCAGAGCATGAAGATTTTATTTTAATATTGCAGAGTAAGTTCCCAAACAGTCAGTGTTTGTCCCTGAAGAAGGTTAAACCTTAAACACCTGCTTCAAAAAAACCCCAACAACAACATAAAAGAACCAAAACAAAAACAGAAACAAACAAACAAAAAAACCAACCCAAAAAAAAAACAAACGCTAAGCCTAAGGGCTTCAAAATTAGAGGCATAGCCTTTTTCTCTATTTTCTATATTTATATGAAAATAATTCATGCTTCATGCTAAATACATTATTTACCTTACAAGAACTTTGTCATCTTTGAATAAAAAAATTGGTTTGCTTTTTGCATTATTCCCCCCTCCCAAAAGGAATCCATGCAATGTGGATCAATATTTTTTTTTTTTCTGCTGGCTACACTGGTTGAATCTGGAAAACTTGATGTCATTTTTGCACAGATGAATCCTGACTGATGGTAACTGCACACTCATTTCTGAGGGCAGTGTAGGAGCTCTGTTGTTGAACTTCTGAATTTTACTGTTCAACAAGATGCTTCTCTCTTTATTTTTCAATACAGAATACTACTAATGGCAGGTTTTGTAGCTTTGTTTCCCTAGTTAGATCAAGGATTTGATCCACAGAAGAAAGTATGATGTATTTCTTAATATCTACTGTAATTTCTTAGATTTGATTGCTTTTCACTCAGGCAGTTTAGAAGACATAGCTTGTTTTTCCCTATTATTTTCCACACGCAGTGCCAATCTTCAAGCTTATGGCTTTTTGAACATCCTTTCAATTTAAGATAGAAGACAGAATTCAACGTTGAACGGCGCTACTGACAGTGACACCCCACCCCCCACTTCTCTTTATTTCACTGAAATCCATTGCATACATTGTTCTCATTTCCCAAACTCCAAGTTATCAGTCTGCACATCACAAGCCACGGATAGTAGGTGAAGCACTAGGAGTGCATGATGGTTTGCACAGTTGCCACCAGTGGCTGTCCAAACACTCCTATGGCACAACACATCCAGATGCCACTAGGTGGTCCTTGGGTTGGTGCTGAGAAGTACGAGCCTCCTCTTTCCCCCAAATCCCTTTATTGTCATTCACTTCTAACCCAACTGTAAGGCCATTAAAAAAAAATTCTTAAGGGCCAGGCCTGAACGATTAGCAAATTACACACAACTCTTCTAGCATTAAGAGGATTTCCAAGTGCCCAATTTGACTCCCATCACACCAGTGTTGATGTCACTGTGTATCCAACCACCCATTTTTGACAAGCTGGAAAAAGCAATGGCGATTTTGGCTTTTTTTGTTAACATTTTGTCTTCAGGTAATGAAAAGCTTTTGTAAATTAGCTGAGTGTCAATATGAGTTCTATGGCTTCAATCTCCTTTAACATAAGAATTAAAAAAAAAAATCTTAAGGGTCAAAAAAAAAAAGAAAAAGAAACAAAACAAACAAACAGAAGGAAAAACAAAACAAAAGAAAAAGGAAAAAATTGCTGATATTGCCACAAATCATTAGAATTCACCTGACGTGCTGAAACAAAACTTTGTAAGTTCAAACAAATCATTGATTTGTTCTAATTTTTTGTGGTTTCCTTTTGCTCTTTCTGCCCCTTTGCCGTCCGATTGGTGATGTTGTTCAAACAGGACCGAATCCCTGCTAAATGCAGGAGTGACCCTGCTGCTTCTTTCATCTCCTCATCGTCACTCTCCGGGGGCTTTTCTGTACGTCTCTTTTTAAGAGGCAGTGTGTCACTTGGTACTTTTTTCACCTTCATTAAATGTTGCCTTTTCTTGTGCTGGGATGCATACCCACTGTCAGCTAAAGAATCCTTGGTCTCCTTCCGAGTTTGCTTTTTCTCCTCTTCCTCTGTTTCACTATGGCTCTCGTGGCTCTGGAAGCTGACTTCACTTCCTTCACTGCTGTCTTGGCTGCCTTTAGTTGCAAATTCATACTGGTCATCAGCAGAGGAAGAGGAAACGGAGTCACTAGCAGGTGACGTGCTCCTGTGGTTGGAAGATTTGGCACTGCTGTAGTTGTGATCCTCTTTCGGGTCACCGCTGACAACCGGAGAGCCGCAGGACTGTTCGCTTTCTGTCCGCAGCCGGCAGCCGGAGAGCCCGTTCCTGTGAAAACAAATCAGAGAGTCTGAGGAGGCACAGAGCTGTGCTTCTGCTTCACAGAAGATGAGAAAGCCAACTGAGAGATGCTCTGAAATGATGACTAGCACAGTAACACCCATGCAAGCTGGTTTCCAGAGCCCGGCTCCGAGCGCGGCGGGATCAGCGCAGAAAGCAAGTCGCGGGACACGTAATGGCACAAGAGGCTGCAGAGAGCAAGCAGGGGATAGTTACAAATAAATGATGTTGTAAACAGGCCTAATTTCCATTTCAACTCATCTTTACACTTCAAAAAAAAAAATTCTAAAAGATAAAAAAGTGCAATATTTTATCTGTTGGATACTAAATCTGATGAGTTGCATAAATAGTCTCCCCTTTCCCATATAGAATTATACTGCCAAAAATGTGGGGAAGAGACAATACCTTTCTAGATTATTTCTCTGCCTCCTCTCAAAGCCTCTTTTCCACCTCTAGTATTCCTAAGGTAGGAGATGTTTCACCTGGAAGTAGCATTTCTCTTTCCAGAAGGAGCAACTAATTATAAAACCTACATCTGGTCACATTTCTGTCTGTGAATCAGTTTATGAATAATCTTAAAAGCAATACAATCTTAAGCCACTACCTGCCAACAAAATATTACAAGGCGTTTAAAAACAAACAGTAGCAAAAAAACACCAAAGTTACTCTTGTTCATTTTGTTGTTATTTTCCCCTTTGGTTTTCTGGCACTTGGTGCTGAAGGAAATGCTGCAGTGTGATAAATTAAAAAAACAACAGTGTTCCTTTCTGCACTGGAGAGTGTTACAGCACTGCCACTGACTTTACAATAGCCAATACAATGCTTGTAAATAGAGAACAGAATGCTTGTTAAATCCATTAAAGAAGGGATTGACCCTGTGCATGCTTAATTCCTGCTGAAAAAAAGGAAAGGATGATGCTCTAATTGAGTAAAAGCATCATCATTACCTGCCAGATCACCAGCCTTGAACCCCTCTATATTATTTAAAAGCAAGGAAGCAAGCAAGACTGTTTAAACTATCAGATTATCATAGAATCAGAGAATGTTTCGGGCTGGAAGGGACCTCCAAAGGGCATCTAGTGCAGCCCCCTGCAGGGAGCAGGGACACCCTCAACTAGACCAGGCTGCTCAGAGCCTTGGCCAACCTCCCCTGCAAGAGCTCCAGGGATGGGGCCTCAACCACCTCCCTGGGGAGCCTGTGCCACTGAGCCACCACCCTCAAGGGAAGCAACTTCTTCCTGAGATCCAGTCTAAATCTCCTCTGCTCTCATTTCAACCCACTGCCCCTCGTCCTTTCACTGCAGGCCCTTGGAAACAGCCCCTCTGCAGCCTTCCTGCAGCCCCTGCAGGCACTGGCAGGTGCTCTAAGGTCTCCCCAGAGCCTTCTCTTCTCCAGGCTGAACAAGCCCATCAACTGCTTTAAGATCTAGTCTTGCCATCACTGCTCCCACTGGAGTGTTTTTGCACCCTCGTGGCAGTGCTGAATTAAAATATTTTCTTAAAACACTTGCACTGAACACAGGTATTTCTTATGAGGAATGGCACAGGAGCAAGTCCAGATTATTACTGCACTTCTACTTAAGAAATGAAGAAGTCTTTAGGTAGCAGGGAATGGACCTCACATCAGGTGTCTTTATATAAACAGTGAATAGTGTCCATTTCTGAAGTGTAAGGCTGAAAGGTGGCAGATATAAGAGTGGTATATAGTTCCACAGTTCCTATTCATCTCAATGTTCTTGTCTGTAAACCTTGCTCAAATAAGAAACAGGCTTTTGTGAAGCAGTGCCAGGACAATGCTGGAAGATAGCAAATAATTCAGTCGTTCCAAATGTTCTTATTTACAGCATTTTCAAAGAAATGGATATAATAGAAGGCCCAATTATTAGCAAAGAAAGCCTCTTGCCAACCTCTTTTGCTCAACAAAATTATTTTCCCCTAGATTTTTTGAGTAGCTTTATTATCCATAAATTACATACAGAACCTAGAAGGAATACACAAAGCTCCTTCAATTATTAATAACTAAATGCAATGTCGTTCATCATCGTGCAGCAAGCCAGCTGCATTTACTCTGTGATGGTTTGCCACTGCAGGGGTTGTCATTAGAGGATGCCAAATGCTTAAAAGAAGAAATCATCCACACTAAACTAGTTGTAAGGTGAATTTATAACCAACCCCTTAAGATCAATCATTACAAGGAAGCATGTGATGCATTTTAAGTGACAGAATCTTCATTTTTAGGGTAAATTTACATTTAAAGATGTTAAGAATTATCATAAATTAGCATAAAATTAAAGTTACTTGATTTTACTAGGCAGCTAATAGTCAGAGCAATGTGGCTCAATAAAAATCACATGCTTATAATTTTCCATTAAAAAATAGCAATAAATTCTTGCTCTAAGGAAACAAACATGGGACAGAGTAGGTGGGAACTCAAATGGGATTCCTACTGACTAGTTTATTAGTGAACAAGGCTTCTAACAGATGGGCTTTAAATCAAGAAATCCCATTTTCATATTACTAAATGTACTCCTATGTGTTAAGTTTGTACTGAAACACTGTTGATAAATGGAAAGCTAGAGGTCCATGGAGCAGAGCAGCTACGTGCCAAAAATATCCCTTATTTACCCCACTCTCTAGTGTTTGGTTTTACATAAAGGGGCTATAATTTGGATTCAAAAGCTCTTCCTCTGAGACTTACTCCAGATCACAATCCTTTTTAGAAAATCATAAAAAGTCCAACGAAAAGCCCAGGGATTACAAAAGAAATGTGCAGGGAGAAGGTGTACTACTACGGGGTTAGCATTCCACGAGGAGTGACTGCAAACAGGGATGATAAAGAAAAACAGCAGTCCAAAGAAAGGTGAAAAAATAAAAAAAGACAAAAAAATAAATGGGAGGAAAAGAAATACCAATACACTTCAGAAGAAAGTTATCTATAGTGGAACTGGTCAGGAAATAGACAGCATTTGCATCTCAGAAATAGGGTGGTTTTTTTTTTCACTTACATTTTGAAAGATTTCCAACCAGTTCTGCTTGGGGAAATGAAAAAGGAAGAGAAAGCAGGTCAAGGAGAGAATTAGTAAAGAACATCCACAGGAATGAAAATGGGTTATACAGACAGAGTGTTTGGGGATATTCACAAGATCAAAAGTCATGTACCCTCAAAGTCAATAATCTAATTTGTATCCTGCTATGCAATAGCCCAAACATAATTATAATTGATATTAGTAGATTTATAGTAGGAGTTGAATAAACTAATATACAGAACACTCATATTCCACACATGCTTCTTAGACATTCTAAAGCTTTATATTTGTTACTCTTCTGCAGTCACATACTTGCTAAGAAATAAATCTGTGATCTACTTAGTTCAATCTAGATCATCAGTGTACAGAACTCTCCTGGGTTTCAGCAGACAGATTTTGGCCAGATTAATCTCTTTTTGCTCACAGTAGTAGTAGTAGTAATTCTGGTAGTAACTCAACTTTGTTTCTTAAACAAGAATAGATTTTTAAAACAAGCACTTACTCTGATGTTTGGATTATTTTTGAATTACAAAGGGGAAGAAAAGTTACTTAAGAATTCTGTGCTTATTGTAACAGTGAGGGAAAATTTATTTCAAGTAACACCTTATCTCTTTCCTTTTTTAATTTTTATTTTTTGTTTTGTTCAGAATTACATTTCATAATTTCCAGAGACTATTTTCACATGCTCTACAGTACTGAATTGCCCTTTCAGGAAAGTCCATGGGACAGGCCCTAAAGCTTTTCATCTACTGCCATGAGCTATTTTGTATGTTTGATGTATTTTAAGCATAGTTACACAGATAAAAGTACCAGGCACAGCTTCTTTTACAAATACTTCCATTTAGCTGTAGCACAATGGCACAACACTGGAGCACTGCAGAGCTGAAAGGCTGACTCTATTCCCATTGTCAGTGAACAGCAGCTCTGCTGCTAATGTCATCAGGACCCAGATGGGAATCACAGCAGCTGGATCTCCAGCCAGTATGGAAATAATATCCTTTGCACAGTGTTACTGACTCTGCCTTTCAAAGAGGTCTTCCTCAGTATGAGTGTCTCAGTCATCTTACCAAGCACAGGTATAAGTTCCTTAAATGTTTCTAAGAACTTTTTTTTTTTAAAGATAAGATTTTTTTTTAAAGATAAGATTTTATTTTTTTAAAGATTCTGTTTGTAAAATGGTGAGAAGTTTTGCTGAAAAATACCATATTCCAAAGCAGAGACAGGTATATTCCTTTGATGAACAAAGCAAACCTACATGGAGTTTAAAAATCACCTTATCTACCTCTGATCCTGCTGGATGACAGCTATTGTATACCCACAGGTGACAGTTAAGATACATAAGTGGAAACAACCAGTTAAAAGATGCAAAGAGAGCAGTACAGGTAAGTCAGATTTGTGGCTTTTGACAGGTTACAGGTTTGCTTAAAAAAAATCCCAAAACCAACCCAAACCAACTCTTATTTTACTGTACAAGTAACATAATTCCAATGGGAAATTCAGGACAGTCAGAACTTTTAGCTACAGATAGTTGAACTTTTACTTAAAACCACTATACACAATCAGACAGGAGGATGAGCAAGCATTTAAATCTAGTATGAAGAGATTCTATCAGTAGTTACTGAACTAGAAGTCTACAAGTTGGTCATACTACTGACAGAAGCACTTACAAAGGTACTTCAAAGCATAATTGTATGCAAGGGACCACAGTAAATATGAGCAGCAAAAAACACTCTGTCAGTATCAACAACAGATCTGAAGATCAAGTAATCCAGTATTTTTCTCCTTTAGTTACTGATTCCTTCAGATCCCAAGGATAACTCATCCTGCCTGTTGGTGGTGAAGGGGAATGCAAGGGGACAACTTGGGGTTTTGTTAAGCTATCATGCCAGCAATAAGCAAGAACATTAAGTATATAGACTGAAAGGAAGCACCTACCAGTTCCCTTTACCTCAGCAAAAATAATTGTTCACAGAAAATATAAGCATGTAATTTTACTTATGCTTTGGCATCTATGCTGCACATGTTCACTTATGTTCAGTTTAATTAATCACTGCTTGAATGGCTGCTTCAAGGGAGGAAAAAATAAGGAAAAATAAAGCCAGCATGAGAAATAAAGTCACCACAATGAAAGCCAGGCCTGAGGAATAATCTAGTAATTGCCCTATAAATTTAAAGTGAAAATAATAATAATAAATAATGATCTTCTATCTTTGAATAAATGTTAGGCAAAAAAAATCATTCTTGTCACACCCCAGTGACCAGGATCTGCATGAGGAACTGTAGCATTAATAGCAGAAGAAGGACAGTTATTTTCTATTTGTGATGAAGCAGGTAGGGTTTGTTAATGTCACATTTTGGGGTGTTTCACCATTTAAAAAAAAAACCCAACATATTTTTTCCCCCCCTAAATAAAGGAAGAGCAGCTCTTCCAGTGTGGATGTACTCGCTTTCCCTGGAAGTCATCCACATTTCTTTTTGCTTCTGCCATTTTGTCTTGGAAATGTGAATGGACAATTTATTACTTAAGTAAATTCCCTGGAATATTGTGTTTGCAATTTACATATAATTGTGCAATTCCTTGAGAAGCTACAAATGTTTGGTGACAAAGGAGAATTGAAAAATTAAGAGGAAAAAACCTCCAAGTAATTTCTCATTAATTTTTATGTTTTGCCTGCAGTAATGTAAAAATGGAAGTATTCGTAACAAACACTTCCACACTACCAAAAGTAATTTAACCTATTACCTAGGCATAAGTGGCACATGAGGAAGTTTGGCCTAAGGTTTCAACTAGCCAGAAAAAAATATCTTAGGTTAATTCTGGGGAAAGAAGAGCTAAAAAAGGCAGTTGAGCAATGAAGTCTGTCCCCCATCCTGACATTTCTGATGCACTGACAAAGAAAGAAAATGGCAAATCCAGCCAAAGCATCTTTACTGGGCCTGGCTCTGGTTAGTTCTTCACAAATCCTAAGGGTTTTACCTACTCCTTAAGGTTTCATCTCAAGGAGGGATTTTCACCTCCTTGTGTGGTGCATTTGCTACCTAGTGTTATGGGATGGGGTTTTCATTTGGCCTTCCCATCACACAGAGCACTGAACAGGCCACGAAACCCTGTTGGCCACGACTAACAGCACCTAGAGTAAGGCCAAAAAAATGGGGAGCACAGCCTACATGGGACAAAATGCACCAAAGAGCAGAGTTTCACACACCCTGCATTCCCTGGGAGCTCATCTGAATGCTGCTCAGTGAACATTTGGGGTGGAGGAAAAGAAAAAAGGCCTAATACATAAATACTACCAAGGATTTTTTGTGAAAATGTTGTGATTTATTTCTGCATGCTGGCAGATCCCCTGGCCACTCTGATAGACTGTGGCTATCAAAGTGGACACAGAAGTCCTCTGAAGTAAACATTTAAAAGGTACTTAAAATGAATGTTCACAGTCAGAACAAGAGCTCACCCTCAAAACAGAACCAACTCCTGGGCTTGGCTTGTTTTCATTTAATCCTTTGCAAGTCAGTTTTTTCTTTTCTACATATCCAGACTATCACTGCATTTGCTTTTAGATTCTCATGGAACTGTATGGGGATATGGTCTTGAAAAACAAGATATACGATGGATCTCATGTTAGAGATGTGCTACATGCTGTGCATGAAGCTTTGAAGTGTTCTTTTCTGCTGTCTTTGGGCAGGTCTCAGACTTGTCAGCCACAACATGGAAAAAAATATGGATGGTAAACAACTAAAAGTGGTGTGAATAAAATAAAATAAAAGCAACTGTCAAAACACATCCAATTATGCTCTGCTGTGGCGACTTAACACTAGAGGATGATATACAAAGTAAAAATAGTGTGGGATGCCTTTTCCATTTGTAGATTAGTTCAAAACCAAAGGCCTTTTTGTGCAATTTAAGCCAAATGCACTACAACATAATGGTGCTCTCCTCAATTCTTTATTCATGGAAAGTGCTGGATTTGCCATGTTTGTTAAATACCTTTCAGTACTGTTTTTTAACCTGAACTACTCAATTCAATTGTACTGTCACATTAAAAAAAAAAAAAAAAGTAATTACATGTAATTACATGGGAAGAGCAACACACTGAAACCTTTTGCAGGAACAAAATAAACTAACACATTCAGTCACACTGTTGAACAGCACAGTAAACTTTCCAACTGATGGGAGCTAACAGACAGAAATCACAGATTTCAGCATCTTAGTCCAATCCAGATTTGGCTTCCTTTCTGAATAATGCATTAGTCAAGACACGCCGCCTAATTACAACTGCAAATTTATCCCAAGATCAAATTTTTTGTTACCCTATTTTGACACTAATGACAGTATGCACAACAGGACAACGTACACAAGTTATTTGCACACAGTTTGGGGAACAACAAAATCAAAGACCTTTAAAGTATTGAGGAAATAAACACAGAATGAAATACACAGTTTAGACAGCAAGGAACCAGCAACTTACAGAATAACCCAGAACTCCTACATATGGGAACTGAAGAAAACTATTTAAGAGGTTTAATTTATTATGCAAGGATCCACTAACATTAAAGGTCTCCTGGATGAATGATGAAACCTGCCTTTCTTAGGCCTTTCATTTAGAGTACCAAAGGAATACTTCTCAAGAAAACACACTTTTGAGTAAAAAAATCTTGGAAAGAAGTTGACTGAGTTGACAAAGCTGCCTGCTGAACATGCTCTACTGCACACTCCCCTAACTTCTCAAAAGCTTTCAAAGCTGAAGAGAAGATGCCCCTTGCCACTCCCTTTTCAAGAATTAAAAGGGGAGGTATTGCAGAAGCCCTTAAATACGAGCAGACATCATGCAGACCAGGAATATATTCATAGCAAGCTATTTCTAATACTGCCTAAGGCTAGAAAAGAGAACAAAAAGCATTAGAAATGTCTGCATTAACTAATTATAAATGCCTTTTTCTGAGTTGGAGCAAAAAGAACATAAGCAAGGGAGGGGTAAAATCACCAATTTTTAAATCTATATTAGCAGATAGCTGGTAAAGATCCTCTCTACCTGCTGGGAAAAAACCCCATGAATAGTAGTCCTCAGAAAACACATAAAATTTAACTATACAGCATAGTAATTTGAGAATGTCTACACAGAAGGAAGTCTTAAAGTAGCCTGGAAAGAAAAACAGTTCTATCTCCTCCTTGACTCAACCCTGACTATGAGACATGGTCTAAGTAGGAAATGCAGATGAACTCAAGAGAGAATATTCAGACCACGATGTGCTCCAACCATAAGAATGATGCATAATTAATGACCCAGTAGTCCCCAGCTCTGCAATCCCCACTGGAGCAGAATACAAGTCCTGGCTAAAGCCAGCAGCTAAGCTGCTGAAGATGGTTGACCTCCACTGCTAGCAAGACCAGACTGTTGTGAAGCAAAAGGGAGAGGAACTCTGCAGACTTCTGGAGGATAACCCTCAGGGTTGCACTGCTTCAGTGTAGCA
This sequence comes from Ceyx cyanopectus, assembly GCA_013401355.1. Lineage (NCBI taxonomy): Eukaryota > Metazoa > Chordata > Aves > Coraciiformes > Alcedinidae > Ceyx > Ceyx cyanopectus. Next base: position 64,057 of record VYZU01025826.1, on the reverse strand, counting down.
AACGTGAAAAACTGCTGAAAGAGTTTCCCATCAAAAAATATGGCTTTTATTCCAATTAGTGTTTTCTCCTCTATGCATTTTAAGCATCAAGAGTATATGAATGCCATGCTCTCTCTCTCTCACCACTTATTGGATGGAAATACTGTACCAGACAGGGCTAGACACTGATTCTGAAAAGGGATTAAAAATCAGAGCAAATGGGAAAAAAATCCCGAGTAAATAATAATGGACTAAGTAGCTACCAACAATCTTTATTTCAGTGCCCTGCAGCCATTTACTGAGATCAGAAGGTGTAATTGGAAGAGCCCTGCAAAGTGGGGTCAGTGCTAATTGTGAAACCCCACCCAGAATGCCCAACTGCCTGAGCTGAAATAGCTTTCACAGATGCTGAGAGTTCTGAAAGAGAAGGGCACTGGCCACTTTATTAATCTCTGTTGTGGCTGTTCTTCCACCAATAAACTCCTTTAAGTAAAGCAAACCACTGAACCACAGTTCTTGCTGCCATCACTAGATGTCTCTTACTGCCCTCCTTTCAAAAAAAGTTGAATAGCTTCAAACAACATTTTACCCTTGAACATTTCAGTATAACCTTGGAATGGAAACTGTAGTGAAAGAAACTGTCTCACAGAGATCTAAGTTAATAACAAAATGACAGCTGTATGTTTAGATATCTTTCAGAATTTGCTTTAATATTTATTGATATTCTTCTCACTGCTATATAATCCAGGAAAAGGTCTTCAGGAAAAGGGAGGGAGGAAGAAGCAGCAGGGAAAAGCATTTGCACTTAGAAAAACAGGTCACTGTAAGGAGTTTTTCACCAGAAACTTCCTCCAATTTACTAAAAATAAAACTGCTTTTTACAAACTAGTGTGCAACAAACAATATGCCATGACCACCTTGCAAAGAGTTTTATTTCATTTAGACCTTCAGAAGCATTAGCAAGCAGCAAAGTATCTGTTGGACAGAGCTGACTTGAACTTTTACATTCTCTGTAAAATGCTGATTTATTTCATAAAGATCCCCTAATGAGGCACTCTTACCTTACTGCAACAGCCATGCTTCCTATAGGGTTGATTGGCAATGGCCTGGCTCCAGGAAATATTCCTCTACTCAGAACTCGAGCTCCATTTTGGATCACTCCCGGAGGAACTAAAAAAACAAGCAAAAACAAGAATATTTTTTCTTTTCGAGAAAAACTTAGAAAAATGTAGGAGCAAAACGTGGAACTTAAGCTTTTCAGTGACTTGAGAGAACATTAGAGAGGCTTGTGTAGTATGCTGCTTACCGTGAACATCTCAGCCTCAACTCCTGTGAATGCCATGCTATTTCCAAGGCAAAAAAAAATTATCAGCAACCAATAACAGTGTGGTTTGTGGAAGCCACTGCCTGACCCAGCTGCTGCAGAGCATTCCTTGTACAACAGAATCCCTTTCATTGAGTGATCTCCATTCTGCTGCTGGGAATGCATGGGTTAAGAATTCAAAGCAGCTGTAAAGATAGATGTCACTGGTCCATCTACAGTAAGAAACAATGACTCTTTACAGGTAAACAGAATAGAAGCACTTTTCTGGAAGAACACAGTTCATAGCTTTTCATCATCCCAACATACTGTCTGAGAAGCAATCTCCTGCAAAATAAAATATTAACTCCAAGTCTGGATTTACCAGAAAGGGAAAGAGACTACAGAGGTATTAGCTCCATACCACTAATTAGCCTCTCTCTCTTGCCACCAGTGACCTCTGTCCCCAGCCTGCTGGCAGTCATGTCCCTCCAGCACGTGGCTGGGTCACAGCCCAGCCTCACTCACCCAGTGCTGCTGACACCAAACTGGGCAGATACTGGCCATTGCAAATGAGAGATTGCACTGGGGCCTTTCACTCAAAAGCTGCAGCTCTGGCCAGCAACATATGGCCTACAACTTAGCACTTCTTGTCTCCCCAGGCATGTTCCTGGGCACTGCTCAGCCAACCCCCCAGCTGAAGGAACAACAGAGAAAGCACTAGCAAGGTACCACCAAAGGGAGAGACTGTCCTTAGTAGGTCCTCAGCATTTCCCTCCTCCACTGTGGGATGCAGGACTAATGAGCACAGTTCTTAGCCTAGGTGCTTACCATGAGCCTGTGCACAATGCCATTTGTGTGCACAGCTACCTGGGCAGGTTGGCACAGTCACCTCCAACAGCCTCAGCCCAAACGTGCTGCTCCAGTGGCCACAGCTAGCCAGCTCACTCACTTCCCTTTAGTGCATCATTCATACTGTAACTTCCCCTGATGGGGAATGTCCAAAAGGAAAATGATGAATCATTCTCTGGATGTGTTCTTTTAAAACACAGATATTCTATAAATACATATAAATGGAAACCACATCACTTTATCTATACCTACATTATTATATTTTAAATCACAGAGAGACTAGACAAAGAATTCAGTCTATGAATCAACACATACACTTGACACCCCCAACTTACATGCTCACACCCAGGAATATCAGTGTATTCTGAGGCAGAGAAAAGCAGATTCAGAAGTACATTGTTCCTAAGCTGCTGAGGTACATTTCAATTCCCTGTCAACACCAAGCCAGATCCACACCTCCCTTCCTGCTATCCTGATGCTCTCACCTGGTTTCACTCCACACCATGCAGATTAGTTCTGGAAAAAAGAATCTTCTTTCTCCTGCTCGTGAGAGAACATCATCACCCTAATAAATCCTGTCTCTGTGCTACACCCACCCTCGCTTTTGAGCACCTCTGAAGAATAGGTCATTTATATTTAGGTGCTTAAGTACATCCTCAAATGTCTAAAATTACAGAAGCTACTTTACAACAACTAGGGTCAGCTTTCAATGATGAAAATAATTTATAAATCACTGTTTGCTATTTATATTTCACTAGTTTGTGCACTTTTTCCTCTAGCACTAGGTTATGAGAAATTGATTAAATCTGTTTCACTCAGGGGACATTATCACGTTATCAATGCTCCAGTGTTTGGGTTTGTAGATATTGTAAAGGAATGTTATTTTGTTAAGTCTCCAAAATCTGAATTTCTTATTTGTTTCAACAGCGTGGCCTTAAGATGGCCAAAATACCAGTGCCATGAAAGAAACTCAGTCTGCTCAAGGATAAGTCTAAAATGCACAGCTATCAGGTCAATTAAAGGCAGCAGGTACACCTGCTAAATATCAAAATACTGCTAAAAAGACATGATTTTCAATGAGCACACTTTTTCCAACAGGCTTTCAAGAGGGACAGATGAAGAGTGCAGCCTGCACTTCACAGTACAGTTCATCTACATTTACAAGGTCCTGTTAAAAGAAATGAACTAAGAGTTTTGATCAAGATCTGGAAATGTTCTCCTTCCTCTGATACAAACCATAAGGCTTTATATTGAAATGAACCATTTACACATCCACTGTGCTGTAGCAGTTAGTGGTGGATGCTATTTAAATATATACACATGTACTGCTTGAAAGCAAGCACACTGAAAGTTCTACAACAAAAGAGAGCAACAGACTCCTGGATGCACAAACTCTTCTCTCCATGTTTACCAAATGATCCTGGTCTGTTTGGCAGAGGCAGCTGATACTGATCCTCTCTCCTCTGCTACCCTCTCTGCCTGACCACTCCCATTGCTTCTTAAAAAAGATTTGTTCACTTTCCCATCAATTCTTCAAAAATACTGTCTCTCAGTTCTCCAAGTTCCCTTTCTTATTGGACTCCATGTGTGGAACACACTGCTGAGTGTCAGCTTAGACTTTCTGCATGTTGACATCCCCACTTAAACCCATCCTGCATCTTCCTCAGCCCTTTGCTGGTTTGCAAGTCAATGTGTGCTGTGCAGAACACTCCCTTCAAAAGACTGACATTTAAAACCATCCCTCAAAGCACACCCCCCCCTCTCCCCCTGCCCCCACTCCCACCTTCCCTTCAGGAATTAACTGTTTTAAAAAACAAGAGAAAAAGAGAAAACATGGAAGTCTGCTGCCTTCTGAAAATATCCCCAGAGACAACTTGCTACCTACTCCTGCCTATGAAATTCACTTTAGTCTGTCTGTTCAGCATGCCACACTCACTGAGAGGCTTCAATAGGACTTCTGATGCCAGAAGAGGTCTTAACTATAATCCTGTGATTCTGACTTTCCTCTGAAGTGTGCCACAGCTCTGTATACTGAAATCACCACTCAGAATCCAGTACCTAGTTCAGCCTGCAACAGCAATGGTATTGCTACTGATTGGTATTTTTGTTTCCCAAAATGCTCTGAATGAGGATGTAAACATACCACCACATGACTGGGAAATTAGTTTCTGCAGCATTCTAAACCTAGATTGAAAAGCAGGATCAAAATAATTCAATAGTAGAAGGTATTAATTACTAGTTCTCTGTATAAGCCATGTGCCACTCTTAAGACTGATCTCTATTGCTTACATATCTCTACTTAAAGTATTTAAAGCAGCAATACCCACCCTTCTCAAAATGACAGGAATTACTTTATTTTATAAAATAATAGGTAAACTGCTAAAACAATTTCTCTGCATCCGTGCAGACTGTATGAAGATGGCTGCTTATTATGCAAGGAACTATTTTCACATGTTGATACTCTTGATGGGTTGTAGATTATTTACTGGAAAATATGTGGTGCTTTTATTGCCAAGATACACCTATGCTTTACAAGCTTTAATTACGTTTCAAAACCATGCTTTGAGGTGAGGTATTTATATTTTAAATTGAAGATTCAAGGTGTGGAATGTACTGTAAGCCATGTAATCTCTCAGAAGCTGTATCATCTATCAGTGCCAGTCTGGACTAACACCTAACAGTCCAAACTCCTCTCTTCTAATGCTTCTTTAACCAACAGTACAGGCAGGTTACATGGTTCCCAATGCTTAGGCAGAGGTGTGAAATGTAATTTACACCTTTTCTGTGCAAGTGCCAGAGAGGTGTTTATCTTTGAGAAACTCAGCTCAAGAAAACAATGCAGAAAGATCTGTGCATCTCTTTGATAAAGGTCCCCTCTTTCACAAATTCCTAGTGAAATGCAAGAGTCTGAAACAACAAAATAATTATTCACCTTTCAGCTTTCATCACTGCTATGCTTTCACTGGATTTCATTCTGCTCTTGAGAAGCTTAATTTCAGGAAATACTTCCACTGGAGTAGAATTAAACCATGTACAGAGAATCTGCCCCCAATCTGCTGCATGAACAGGAAAATGATTTTTTGGATCTTATGCTGCTCTCGTGGAATTCCACACCCTGAATAGGGTCTGTCACCATCTCAAGTCTCTGGCTAGCTGGGGGTGAGAAACAATGCATCTGACACCAAAAAACAAGACTGCATCTCTCTAATTATCCACAGGGGAAATTAATCTCTTTTGTAGCAAATTTACACATCAGAGTTTATCAGCTGATGAAGTGAATGCCACACAGGAGAAGCTACCATAACCTGACTCCATCAGAACACTATGTGCAGCTAGTGTTCAAAATGATCCAAGCCTTCAGAAATCCAGTGTTGTTTTGTAGCCTGTGCTACTCCTCTGGAGGTGGGAAGTAAGAAGTGATCACTCCATGGCCAGTGAAGGACTATTCTAAACCAGAACATGGGCTGGTGTGCACAGGAGCTGTGAGCAGAACATCCCAAGCTAGGGACTTCTCTCATTGCATTTCTTCACAGATTGCAGCCATCATCTTACTTACAAGTGTGAGGGTGAAGCCAACCTTCCCCATCCAGCTGAGCAAACAACTTCATCCAGCAGCATCACAACCATCAAAACTGGCTCCTTCCCTGAGGATCTCATTGTCTCAGACACAATCCAGCAATGGAAGGAGGAAATATTAAATAGCTAGCTCACTAAATCAGAAACCAACTTCTCAGTTAAATACTGGCACATGAAGTTAAATGAAGTATCAGTGCTGAGAGAAATTTATAGATCAAGAACATGAATAAAGCAAGAGGTAACCAGCATTTTCCTCATGTCATGTGGGAAACAAGCATGTACTTCTTCACACTGCCTAGCTCAAAGCAGCCCAGATTTAGACTGATGAGGGAAACTGAACTGAGTATTTATTGAAAACCAACTTTAAGAAGTGGACTATGAGAGTATGAAGGTATCCTAGAGGGACATACTTGTCCTCTGCCTCTTCTGTCATCAGGTAGCACATGCATTTATCTCAGGGCTCTCTTCCCTGACCCATCTTTTGTATTACAGAAGAAATCATTAGAGACAAGAGCTACTGAGTTTCTGCTAACATCTGTCAGCTTCAGCTTTTTTCTGCCAATCTTTTCTTCCAGGGAAGTGTTTAGCAGGATACTTTAGCTCAGGCTACAAGAACTGAAAAAAAAAAAAAAAAGAAACTACTAATGATGTATAACTGATGGGACATCAGAAGTTGCCAAAATGTTATCTGCAAAATGTGTAACTTTATTCACTTCAGCTCTCTTATACCAGGCACAAATTTGATGCCATCTGTGTAACAACTTCTATTTTACTGCATAAGGACAACTCTACAGCTCTTAAATGCCACAGTCTGTAGTCCTAAGAAACTGGAAATCAAGGATGCATCCAACAAGCCATTTACTCTACATAAAAAATTGAGATGGAGGGGGGGGGAGAGAAGTGTATCCTGATAATCTTATCACACTCAGACCTTGTCTGAGGACATTTAATAATTATAATTCCATCTTCTGAGATAAGTATAGATAGAAAATCATAACTATCAATTCTTCATTTTGGTGGAACTGCTCAATGGCAAACTCATGCTGCTAAATCAAAATGCGAGGTGATGGGAGAAAGCATTTCATGAAAGTAAGATTTATTTTGTAATTCTATTTTCTCACTTTAATTACTTAATACTGAAACACTGAAGTAAAAACAAATTAATTGTCTTTAATAGAAGTTGAGGATGTCATTCCTCAAAATATCCCAGCAACTGGAAAGTTTCAACCCGATGAAAATGTCTTTTCCCAATTTTCACTTTGATACAGAATTATCAGCAAAAAATAGCTTAATGAAGCATTTTACTGGCAATAATTTACCATTTTTCATTACAAAAGCTAGGCTGCAAGCTGTCTAGCAAATGATAATAAGTGACTTGTCCACAAGCAGTACAAACAGAACATTGCATACACCAAGTTTGATTTACAATAAAAACGTCCCAAGAAAACAGCTTGCTGTATCTGACTCCATTTGGAGGATTTCTATCTATTATTAAGTCAATTTCATAGTTCTTTTGTTTCTTTGTTTGTTTGAATTCATGTAAATATATCTTCCACATACACAATCCACTTAGGTTTAGCTTAAGAAGCAAATTTTATTTGGGTATACTTCTAGAAGTATAGAGGTATATTATTAGTAGATCTCTCTGGGAATTATTTCTCCTCCCACCAAATGTAAAACGTATGCATCTTACTGTGGGTTTTATATGCTTTGAGACAAAGATTAATAAAGATTTCCAAACCAGAGAGACATTGCTCTCCCCCTTGGAAAGCCTGCTTTTGAAGCTATGTTTAATACCACTGAGTCAGGAGGTTCTTGAATTAAATCTAGATTTCCAGTATAAGCCTCAGCACTTTGACCAGCCCCAGCAGCAATACACTGTGCACACTCCCTTCCTGCTGCTCCTTCCTGAAAAGCATGTGGTTCCAAGTACAGAATGACCTCACCAATTAAGAGGGTACTGCTACTTAGAAAGCTTACAATGCCTTGAATCTCAGGAAGTCCAAACACTGCAAAACCACCAAGAGCAATACCCATTTTATTCATGTCAAAACACAATGGTTTGGCAAGACTACATGCCATGGACACTGCATTCTGCAGAGTGACACTGGAGTGACAGTTGGGAACACCTCCTTCCAAAACACTGGTAAGAGCTGAAGTACTGAAAATCTCAACAGTTGCACAAAGCTAGCCCATGGACTTACTGAGTTAGTAGCCATGACTTCTAACTTGAGCTTTACCATTTGGTCACCATCTCCTTTTCCTCTGTCCTCTCTGTGAAACAGATTCCCACCAGGGAAAACAGGCACAGGAATTTGATGCAATGTGCCCAGGATGGCCCAAGCAGTTCCCTGCAGGTTACAATACAGCTTTCAATGCAGGTTATCTATTTTGGAATTAATATTCATGTACTGGCTACTAATAAAATGCTGACTTTTGGTAACTTGTGATAGCTACTACTGAAGAAAACAGCTGTTTCAGTTGCTGTTTCTTTTAGTTACAATCTAGAAACACTTGGTCTGTGAAAATACTGTGAAATATTAATATTTCAGAAACTTGTCAACATCCCAACTAGAACTGCATTATTTACCACCTTTATTCACAATGTGAACAATCAGCTTCATGAGTCTATTAAGTAACCCCCCCCCCCCCCCAAAAAATATCTTTACAGTGTTTGACTCTTTGCCTTTTTTTTTTTTTGCATGAAAACTAAGCTCAGTGTGACTGGGGCAAATGGTAAGCAATGTTTGTGGCAGCTAAGACACCATTTCAGGATTCCATATAAAAGCAAAAGCTGAGGATAGAAGTCGTGTGGGTTGTTAAAAGTGTTTCACACACGGGTATGAAATTTTAAATGGTCATTTAAAACAGTAAAGCTAATTAACTGATCTGTTAATGAAGCAGGATTAGTTTACCCTGTGTTTTCTAATGCCACTGAAATGCTATTCCTTTCTGACAGACTGAAAGAAGACATTTTAGTAAGACTTTGAAAAATGGCTGTAGCTAACTTCATCCTAAAGAAGCTTTGACAATCCACATTACCTAGATGAGCATGGGGTTTTATCCTGCTTGAAAAGCAGCTTTTAATCTAAGAAAATACCTTCAAATTCAAAAGCCAACCCATGTAACTACCCATACAATCATGTGTCACTATCTGCTTTGCAGGTATCCACGTTTCCCAGCAATGGTTAAATGTCTGTAGGACAGGCAAGGGCCTGAATAGACTGGAGTTTTTTCTGACTTGTCAAATTTACACTGGGAAATGACACTCAGCTGCTGCTGCCCTGGGACTGCCTTTGTTGTGGCAGCCACTGGCACGTTCAAGAGGCAGTTGTTCAGACCAAAAGAGTGTTTTCAGTCAGGTGTTTTTTAACACCTTTAGCCAAACTGTAAACCATGCTTCTCCCTCTTCAAATCACTTCCAGGCAAGCATTCTGCAGCCCTGATGGCTCGAGCACATGCTTGACACCAGAGTCTGATGCAACAAGGACCAAACCGTACCAGTGCCCTGAGAATTCACAGCCCACAGTAGTCACTGACAGAGCAGAGAATGAATTGTGAGCTTGAAGATGATGCTTAGCACTGCAATTAAATTTTTATACCTCTATTGCCTTTTATTTGAAAACTCATTTCAAATTTTTTCATCCAATTGTTTCTTTATGTGCAGTAGTAATTAAATTGCTTTACGTTACCTAAGATTTTCCTAACATGATAGATAGGTGAGACCCAACTGCAATTCACAGGAGAGGCTGATTTACCTCCTCAGGTATCCATTCACACACACAAACTTTCTCCTTTGGACTTTAGAGGACCTCTGAGGTTACAATGAAAACTTGTGTGCTTTCCTCCTGGCAGCAGCCAATTCTACCCAGCATTTGGAAGGGTTCATGAACTTCTGAGGGGTTTAAAGGTAGAGAAGAAGGCCTCGTTACTTGCAGACATCAAGGAGTGAGCAATCTGAATGAGGAGCCACCTTTCTGCTTTCATCTCCCTCTCCCTTTTGATGTCCTGACACACAGCCCACTGGGAAGGTGCCGTGGAGAGAGAGAGATGCTGAACTCGTAGAAGGCTTGAATTTCCTTCCTCAGAGAGACCTCTGCAACTAAAATAGCAATAAGCCATTTGCCAACCTGCAAGCTGTGATCTCCATGAAATGACAGTGCCCAAATCTCCAAATGACTTCCACACACACACCCCTGCAATGCACACGTGATAAAAAAACCTGCAATTCATTTAGTACATGCAGCTTACTAGGGATCTTCTCCTTTCCTTGTCTGCTCCCCTCTCCTGCTCTTCAGTTCCTTCAGGAGCTCAGATTATGCTGTTTTCCTCATTTTTCTCCATTCACATTGCTTTAGATCTCCTTTTCTCACATACCTTTTACCCTTGCACTCTCATTCTACTCCAAATTCTTTCCCCCTTTTCTCTGCCTCACAACTCTGTTTGCTTTAAATCCTTTGAAGATCTCCCATTTTATTTTTCCCACTAGGCCAAATGATAACTTCCTCTCCCTGATAAAATCTTTCCTTTTCCTACATACACATAGCTGGGATTCCTTGCTCTTTTTCTGTGCACAACTCCTGCTCTGGAGAGGAGGACAGGGATCACTCTTCTCTCTTGCCAGAGCAGACAGTTTCTTGAGAAGCATGTCTCTGGCAGGGATACAAAGCAGCCTGACAATAGCTTTCCTTGGCTGCACAGGAAATGCTTTGATGGTAACCAACTCTCTTCCCCAGGCAGAGCACCAAAGTGTGAATCAAGGCTTCCCCTGGAATTTGGATTTGGTTGCCTGACTTAGAACAATAGTGGTGATGCTAGACAGGCTTGATAATGGCTCCTATTTTAACTTCTGCCTTTATTTTTTAGAGCTGCCTGTCACTTGGCATTACTACCGTGCTTGCTGAGCAGTGGTATGTTTGTTTTCTTGTACTCCCTGCTTTTGTGAGGCTCTATTCCTCTACGGACTCCTCTAATACCTTCACTGCAAGCTCTGTGGGGCAGGATGATTCCTGCATTATTTTCACAGCCCAGTACAGTGGGGGGCAGGGCCCCTTCAGTGCTCTGCTGATACAGAGCAGCAAAACCTTGGGGCTGGAGCTACAACAAGCAGGACAGTACTGTCAGGAAATGAGACCTCTCCTTGCTCCCCACAGTCTGCCTGCTGCCTTGCATCAGACAGAGCAAAAAAATCCAAACGGGTAGGATGTGTGCAAGGAAGGAGTTGAAACAGTGCCCAAGTGAATGGAAAGTATCCAGATGGCTGTGGTAGCTCACATGATGGGAGTCAAATCAAAACAAAATGAAAACAAAACCATATGCCACTGTACCCTTTGCTTTTTCCTTTCCCTGCCTTTCTCCTGGCTGTTGCCCCAGGTTTTTCTATCTGTTCAGCTAATAGCACCTTACTCAATGGTGTGGACGTCATGAATAACAATAACCCCTCTTCTACATTAGAGATCATGGATTACCATTATTCATGTAACAAAGAATGTAATATGAACCACAAAATGATATTCATGTAAGGGTCAAGGAAGTGTAAGGGTCTACAAGGGAAGTTATATTTCTTCATTAAATCCTCCTTTTAATCTGGTACGCTGTATGCTTATAAAAAAGAATATTAACTTTACACGTCTATGTTGCTATATGCTATAGAAATATCTACTCACAACCTGCTTGTATCTCAGGGGGAGTATTCAAAAGCATCATGGCAGTGGCAGCATCAATGTCAGGATCTGGAAAAATCAACCAATAAATACATTATTTACAACTGGGCTAATCTCCTCGCCCCCATTGCTAAACTATAGGTGCAACCAAATGTCTGCAGTGAAAAGGTGTGAGTTCAGTATTCAGAGGGCTCCTTGGGCACACACTGGCTGCACCCCCAAACCTGCACGTGATCCCAGTGCTATGGAGTAGAGGGCAGTGATGGATGTCACCAAACCACAGTTGTGGGTGCACAATACCTTCACTGTTAGCCTCATGAATTCCCTGTTTAATTCCGTGGAGAGTATTTAGATTTCATTAGAAAGGGTCTGTGAAAGCAGGTGCAACATCACAATTTGGAAGCAGCACACGGGGATGAGCTGGGGAAACACAAGGAACACTCACACCTGAGCAAGTACAAAAGATGACTCAGTCACTTCCATTTGCAGACGAGGATTTCAGTGACGTTTGAGCAAGTGCTGGAAGCCAAACTGCTACAGTTAAGGGGCAAAATACCCCAGAAACTAGCATTTCATCGAAGCACCAACTTACTTGCATCCTCATCCATTGTCACTTGAATCTAAGCAAAAATGATTGTCTGTCTGCTGTTCAATTGCTTTCTGAATCCATCACCAACAGTCAGCTGACAGATGGGAAGTTACAGAGACAGAACAAAATATGATCCTTTTATAACTACATTCACTGGCTTCACACACAGCAGCTCGGCTGCTATGGAAATGGGGGTAGCTATGACAACAGTAAACAACCCCACAACGGCCACTGAATAAGCTGAAAAGAACATCTGCCCCGGCAAAGCGTCCCAGCTGCCCTGGGGCACAACTTGCTAATCGTGCGGTGATGCCCTGACAGAGAAAGCCGCCTGTGCCATGTCCAAATAAATGAAGTGTGCAATTGAAGCAGACATAAAAACGCACACCCTGGCCGACTGCTGCCTCCGTGCTGCTAAACTGAATGACTAATGAGCATGCATTTGTTGTTTGGGTTGGGTTTTTTTTTTTCTGCTTGTCAGTATTTATACTAAATTACATACTGAAAAATTCAATTTACTACTAATAGCTTCATGGCGCTTTATTTTGGCTGTTACGTCAGAAAATCACTGTTCGCTGCTAAAAATATATCTATATTGTGCCTTTATATATTTCAAATCTATTTCCAGTAATGTGATGTGGTATAAAGCCCTGACATTTATTAGCAGTATGAACGAGGTAGAGAGGATTTCAATATCTGCTCAAGCAAAATAGAAATTCACTCGACCAGTTAAGAAAATAAGTGATGTTTTATTAGTTTAAGTATGTACCACTTTTCTGTGAATAGCTGGAAACACACTTCTAATGGCCACTCTGCTATTTAATTGCTGCAACAGTAAGCAGAGCAACAGTGTAAAGCTAAAGCTGAAGCAGCAGCAGCAGACTAAATTAGTATTAAAAGGTGCCAACGTTGGTTAGCAGGTGCCCCTCTGTCTCCTGGACAGGTCAGCATATCCTTTTCCAGAAGTCACCAACAGAGCACTGCAAAAATCAGCTTTACCAATGGATGCTCAAGTCTGAAGACACATCGAAAGCAGTATTCAAACTGTTCTGAGACAAAACTGATGCAACCAGTTTATCTGGAAAGGTGCTTTTTAGCCTTCAGACTGCTAATGGTACTGTCATGTTCCTCTAATGACTTCATGACACTAACATGAGCTGGTTACAACATAAAACTGCATCCACAGCAGCTGTTTCCCAAAGCACAACCATGATTCAAGGCCAGCCACAGCTGCTATGGTGTCTAGCTTGGTTTCACAGCATCACAGAGTGTGAGGGGTTGGAAGGGAGCTAGAAGATCATCCAGTGCAACCCCCCTGCCAGAGCAGGGGCACCTAGACCAAGTCACCCAGGAACAGATCCAGGCAGGGCTGGAGTGTCTCCAGAGCAGGAGACTCCACAACCTCCCTGGGCAGCCCCTGCCAGGCTCTGCCACCCTCACTGGCAACAAGTTCTTCCTTGGGTTTCCCCTCAACCTCTTGTGCTCCAACTGACTCCCATTGCCTCTTGTCCTGGCACTGGATGGCACTGAGATATTTCTATTGATATATTCTCGAAGAAAGCAGGTAGTTATTCCAGAATGCCCTGGCAGAGGTAAGAGGGCTTGCAGACACACATGGAGGGTGATGTCCATAAGCTGCAGCAAAATGGGCTTTGGTTTGTCCTCCTGCAGAGAGAAAAGGAAGGAGTGGATGCACGAGGAAGACAAGGGGTGAGACAAGGCCAGCAGAGCCCACTCCGAGAGGTGGAGAAGCATGACCAAGGGAAATGGAAAGGCTGGTTCATTCTTGCACAGAAATTGTTCTTCTGAGAAGGGCAAGAGAAGAAGAGCCAAGAAGCAGTCATGAGGAGCAGCAGCAAAGGCAGGAGAGTGATCAACACCTTTGCCTGGCCTGGCATTTGCTGGCTAGGCTACTGGCACCCAGCAGTGCCCCTTTCTCCACAGCTGATGTTTCCTTGAGGTCTCTTCCATGTGGATCCTCTCAGTGCTGACCCTTCACTGCAGCCTGAGCACCCTGGCAGCTGGATGCCCTCCCTCCTACCTGCCTGGCTGCATTCACAGGGCTGTAGATGGTGCAGTGCTGATCTCTGTGCCCTACCTCAAATCTCTGATCAACATGAAGGCTCCTGAAGTTATTAACAGTGGGTGGTTAGTGACAAAATGATTGCAGGAACATCTTTCCCTAGGAAACCAGGTTAAAAATAACTACGCACGCACTTTTGGAATTTAGAAAATTAAGTATTTAAATAAATGTATTCTGGTTTCTTTTTGTTAATTGAAGTAACTGGTGAATTGACTGCACACACAAACTGTACCTTTTTGCTAGTGGAAATGAGAAGATGGTCAGCTTTCCCAGGGAAAGAGCAAAGGAAGGACCAACAAAGCAAAGGAAGGACTGTGTTGTAAGAAGGAAGAGTACGTCAAAGTCTCAGACAACATCAGAGAGCAACAAAAAAACACTGTCAAAAACTGCCAGCAGCTACAGCTCTCCCTAACAGACTGCTGGCTGTGCATTCAGTGCTTCAGGCTGCAAGCTCAAGTTTTGGTGCTTGGTCCCTCATGCACCAAGTGTCCCTCAGAGGGTAACAGAGAGGACCTGTAGAGATCAGAATCTGTCCTGCACAGACAGGTGAAATAGTAGGCATGAAGTATTTTGGCATAAGATTACATACAAACATTCAGCAACACAGAGAATACCTCTCAGGTAGAAATCAGACTATCCTGGAATTGACAAAAAATAATTAAGCAGGTACTTGAGAAAGCTGGATGGGACAGCTGTCCTTTTAATTATGTTGTGCTCTCTGATCCGAGTTAATTTCATAGATAAAGTGTTTTATAATCATTATATTATCTTGATATTTTTATTTCACTGAGTGCTTCAAATCCATCCCTTTTCAGCTAAATCGTAGTAAAAAATTAGGATAACACAGTCCCTCTTGGTTTTTCTAGAGATTATTCATTTTTACAGCCATACTGTAAGGTTTTAAAGAAAATAGCAGTTGAAGCAGTTCAAAGCAACCATGGCCTGAATTTTGCAGCACAGATGCCTAGAGTGAGACACTTAAGATGCATATTGAGGTATTACTAAAATGTTACTGCCAACTGATGTAAAAAATATGGTTAGTAAAATAAACTCCACCATCTGTACACTACAACCATTGCCATGTTATCTCATCAGGAAAGAATTTATAGGATCTTTTAATTGCTAGTTACTACATTTAAAATTCAACTGTTTTTGTAAAGAATTTCACTTCACTATTCAGTATGCTGGTTTTCAGGGCCTTCTTCTTCTGCCTTAGCATCCTCCACTGCTTTTTCCATTCAAATGCTCTAGTCTAGCTGGAATGTTAAGACTTAACTGCCACTTTACTCAGAAGATAGAAGTCCGTTTTATTCCTTTTCTACAAGATCAGTCTTTTTATTCTCTGCCTCATTTCCTGGCACAGCCCATTCCTATGCATTTTTTTGTGATTTGATTCTTTCATATTTTCAATTTTCAGCAGCAGGAAAATGCTGCAGAAGCAACACTGTCTTCCACCTTTTACCTTTGGGCTTATTAAACTGCAACAGAGCAAACAGCACCTTCCCCCTGTTTAACTTGTCTGTTAATAAATGTGCCTTTTCCCTTCCCACATCATGATGGTTAACCTTGGTATGAGTCAGGTTAGGTCAAAGACATAGAGAATAATTAATAGAGTGAAGGTGCTTTTTTTTTTCCACTGCCTTTTCTATTTTTCATTTATTTAGCCTGATGACAGAATAAGAACATAGCTGTTAAAATAAAACTGCAATGTGCAAGACAGAAAGAAATACCTGAAGAGAACTGTAAGTACTGTAACTGTCAAACTCCTTGATGTAGGATGCCACTGAGTCTACTTCTGAAATATTTAAATAAGGTTGAGAAGAGCTCTTCAACAGAGTACTCGTGGAGGCATAAGGTAAACTGATAGGGTTCAGAACCAAGATCTTGGGAAGAAACAACAAATTATATTCATATCTCAACAACAGTGCACAAAAAGAGCAAGAATGGGAATCCTGGAAGCTAGGGAATAGAGGTCAGGAGGAAGCTATTTCACCAGCAATACACAACTGCTCTGGCAGCCAGAGCTTCTCCCACACCTTTGAAAGGATCTTGTAGGAGACACAGAAGAAAGGTGCAGGTCTAAAGGAACCACCTGGTTTTTAAGTTCATTACTGCCAAGTAAGCTACACCAAATGAGTTTGAGAGTCTGATTTTAAACATAGAACATTTGTACCAGAAACCTTCCTGCTCCTCTATTTCATTAAATGTGTATTGTTATGAAGCTACACATACAATTTCTATACTCTTAACAATACCACTTTAACAGATGAAAAACTATATAAACTCTTACAACATACCTTCTTATTAAAATATACACTTTAACAACAAGATTGGTAGGATAACACAACAGAAGTTCTTGCACGTGCAGAAACTCAAAGAGGTTCATCTATCACTTGGAAAGCTGTGTGAAACCATAACATAAAATCCTCAATTTTCACCCCAGTAGTAAAGATTAAGATCAATTAACTGTTAAAAGGAAGATTCACAACACTGATATATATTTTACCAGTGCAAGATAAAAATCTTCAGAGACAGGTGACTAAAGAGAGATGAGATACACATCTTTCTATATAGAAATGGCCTGTTAGAATACATTCTCTGCTTTCAAACAGGGTGAAGGGGTTTGCTTTGGTTTTGATTCTTTATATGTAAAGTATTTTTTCATTTTGGTGTACACTATTAACAAGCTTAATTTTCAGTGCTGAAGGATGTGAAAAGAAAATTTACCCTTTACAAAGGCAACAGTAAAGTCTTCTTTGACTCCATCCAGCCTGTGCAGAATGCTGTGCTAAACAGAAACCATCAGCTGAGGAAGCACCAGCCAGGGAGCCCAGCACAGAAGAAGAAACAATTTGCTGTTCCATCATGTACTTACCTGATTTGTGATCAGGAATTTTAACCATCTTCTTAACTGATTGCTGCAGCCTCAGCTTCTGCAGTGGAGGATGGGATTAGGAGGGCTGGAACTCCTTCTTGCAGCCTTACAGGTTGCACAGGGTTCTTTTTTGACCAAAGGATAAACAGACACACAAACACACATGCTCTTTGGCCCCAGTTCTGCAGATGTTTGTTATCTCTGAGACATCAAGGTCATCATTACTCAAGCTTTCACAATGTCTCTGCTGCTAACAATAGGTTGGGTTTTTTTCCAGCAAGCAGGAGGATGCCAGCAGGAGGAAGCCCTCTGCAAAACTCTGATCATTTCAGACCAAATAAACCATACTTTATTGTGCCATGCAAGTGTTTGTTGTAAGAACTCATTTCCTTCTCATGCTGTTTCAAAATACATTCATGTCCACCAGACCTTAAGAACTGAGCATGTCTTTCAGTCCAGAAAGCACAGACTGGGAAAGAATTGATGCAACCTGTATAGCCCAAATGGCCCCTGGGGAAATGCTTGCAGTCCCCTCCTCTCTCAGGCACTGCTTCTGGAAGGAAAAGTAGCTTTTGGGTGCTTTCACACTGCAGGATGAGTCTTGAGGAGGGCCTCACCCAAACTCTTGGAACCACCATGGCATAACATGAACACAGCAGAAGGCTGGGAGGAGGCAAAAAAAATCCACACTGGTTTTAGGATCCAGAAAGCAAAGGGGAGAATGTCAGAACAACATGAAAACAACATTGAGAAAGGTATTTCAGGAAATTGGAGGGGAAAAAAAAATGCTAATAATGATGAGAAAAGAGGTCAGGCATGTGACACTGCCAGTGAAAAGACTGTATATGGTCTAACTAGGGAGCCAAATACAATCTTAAACAAAAAAAACAAGAGAATGTGAATGAAAAACCCAGCAGCTACAATAGCTGTGTGCTAATAATGCAGGCAGACTGACATAATAAAAGAGGAACTCAAGGCAGTAGCATTATTACAAGAAAATTCACAAATAGGGTGGAACAGCAATTACTCCTGAAACTGGTGTCAAAAGGTCTGCACCTCTCAAGGAAAAGTAATATGGGTTTTATATGGAAAGATGCTGTTGTGCAATAATGAAACAGCAGACTTGGGAAATAAAGAAGGGAGAAGAAACCAGAGCATGTTAGGAAGTGCTGTGGAAAGATGGTCAAAGATTTCTGAGAGAGAGACACTGGGTTTGCTCTTGACTTCTTGTGCCAAATAGGGATCTCATTAAAGAAATGGGAATGATGTCAACACTGGAGACTAACCTCACAGTACAGACTGGAGAAAAATGCTCTTAACCATGGTAAGAAGCCAGTTACTCCTGGATGTGACAGCTGACAAGTTTCTTTATCTGCACTGCTGAATGAACAAGAATAGCTTCTTCTCTGCTCTTTATCTTAGGTAATGAGGACGACTTTGGAGCAGGGGTGCACAGAGTGATTCAGTTCAGATGCAGGGGGAAGGACAACAGCAAGTCTAATTTTGTTTGAGATCTGTGATTCATAAAGAGCAAGTTTTGATGAACTAAAAGGTTCCTGTGGAAGCTCTGTGGAACAGACTGGGCTGAGGAGCTCTAGACCTCAGCCTGGGGGAGGCTGCAGTTCTGCAGGTCACCCTATGAATAGCTCACTCTGTCCAACTGGTATCCTGAAAAAAGTAGGAAAGATTCATTCTTTGGGGAAAAAAAATAACAAAAAAGTCTAAAAACTAAGCTGGGCAATTGAGCCAACGTGGAAACCAATGTTGGGAGAGAAAACAGAGAGCTTGGCTTGCTCAGTTAAGCAAAACAAAGGCAGAAAAGAAGTGAGACTACCAATACAATGAGGTGATCACAGGATGCAGGGGAGAAAACTATTAAACTGAAAGGTAGCTTCAGTAGAGCAACACTGGCTGAAAACAGACTGGTGACCAGAACATTTCTAGACAACTGCAGTTTGAGAAAACTCTTTCACAGAAGCTAGAACCAAGTAAAAAGTCTGAATGTGAATTTTTCAGAAGTATTTGCAGTGTTGCTACTCACAATGAGACCCTGGAAAAGAGACTCTCCAGAAGCTGCCTTCCAATCTGTGCTTCTCTAGAGCAGGTAAGGCCTCTGCAAGACTCTATGATGGAGATGGGAAGAGCACAAAATCACAGCAGTGAAGAAAATATTTCAGTGGAAGCCTATTTGCACAGAGGTTCACCTACATAAAGCTGCAGAAGCAGGATGATGCATGACCTTCTAGGACCAGATCTCACACCCCTTCATCACCAAGCTGACCTGCACGAAGCTTCTGAGCCATGGCTACCATCCAGAGGGCCATGGGCTGCTGCATGTCAGTGGGATGCTTGAGGCTCAGTGAGACCTGCCTTGTAAGTGGCCTCACCTCTCCCACTGCACTCCCTTGCCTGCATAAAAACTCCTGCTCTGCCTTCTCTCCTCTGCTTTGCTCTGTAGGACAGCAGAGGTCTGGGCAGGAAGGTGCAGGGAGGTGTCAGCAGGCAGAGCCCTGTACGTGGGGGACTGGGAGAAATGGAGTAACAGTGGCCCACAGCTCAGAGAGGCCTGTGAAAGGGGACAGGAGAGGCTGGGAAAACTGGCTGCAAGCCCAACAGTTCCCAGTCTGGTGCATGTTGTGCAATCCTGGATTTCAGGGTGTGGATGTAGGCAGGACAGCTACAATTGCCACCAGAAGTATGATAAAAACCAACCAGTCTAAACATGAGCAACCAGCAGGTATGCAGACAGGCAGGCTGGTGGGGCTCAGCTCCATACCACAGAGCTGTGACAGCCAGCCCAGGCCTGCCATCCACTTGTAGATGAGGTGTTTTTTCCCCAGGGGGGCCAGGGGATAAACACAGGTGTGCTAGTGGTAGTTCAGTAAAGTCACATGAGAGAACAGATCACTTTCCAGTTGAAGACCTGAGTTCATGACAGGCAAGCTTATGATCAAAATCAAAGTCTGGACCATTTACTTCCATCCCAACTCGAGACCAACTAACAGTCACTAGTATGCCTCAGTCAGTGAGCAAATAAATCAGATTAGTAGTTTTGAAAACCTACTATTAAACCTGTTAGAAAACCCTGCTGGGGGCAAGTGTTTCTCCCTCACCAGTCTTTTGCAAGTGTATCCCTATTAAAGAGCAACAGGACCAGACACAAGCCTACCAAAGCACAGGGCAGCAGAGCACAGGCTATTTTCCATCCCAGCCCCTGACTGTTGCTGTGCACTGCTCTGAGCCAGCCCCAGCCTGTACATGACATTAAAGACTCCCCCAGGTCTGTGGCTGATGGCTGAGCACTCTCCACAGGGAGTGATGTTCAACATGGCTGGAACAAGCTGCTCTTCTGCTTCTCAGAAGGAAATCAATGGAGGAAGGAAGACAGCCCCAGCAACACTGCCATCAGCTGACAAAGCAGCTCCCACTCTCCCTGCAATACTTCTAAACTTCTTAGATTTTCAAATAAAGGAAATAACAGATGAGCAGGAATCTAGTGTTATGGCCTTTGGACTTTTTTATTTGCTGGAGAGCTTCCCAAGCGGGCTGAGGGATGAGACACAGGCCAATGGTAAAGCAGTGCAAGTTTTAAAGATCATTATGAAACGTGAAAACAAAAACAGCCTTTGAAATATCTTGATATTCCTACTGCAGATGTTGGCAAGAGTAGCAGAATTACTTCCTAACTACCACAATTAATATTTTGAGACCATACAAAGTAAGCACAAAGTCTTATTTTGAACTTTATGTTTACAACCAAACAGAAAAAAACTGCCCCACGTTTCCTTTTGTGCTCCAAAATTTCTGAAACTTTATTGAGAGCTGATGTATTGATTTTAACCACGAGTTAATCCTTGTCAGGGCAGCAAACAGGCACTCTCTGGCCTTTTAGAGAATCCTGCTTCATGTAGGTACAGCAAACAGTTCATCCCAACCCTGCCAGCTTAAATTCAATTTGCTAGCATGATCTGTGCATCAGATCTGTGTGTCTGTGAGAGCAAAGTACCGACCGTCTGGGGAAACAAATCTTCATAATGGTTGGTAATCAGATCGATTACAAACAACCCAGGCAGAGAGAACACATTTGTCTTGCCCCTCTCCCCATCTCTGCCTCTCTGCACACTCATCTTTTAACTTTCAGCTGCCCTCTGCTGAGAGTCAGCCAGCTACCCACCACCACACTGAGACCCTCCCAGCTCATCTCACCACCTGCCATGCCCACAAGATGAAGTTCCTAAGCCCCTCAGTGCCTGCTGAAGGTGCTCCTCCCCACTCTGAACCTCCCTGCTTCTCCCTGTCTCCAGCAGGGGGTAGAAAAATCTCAAACTATGAGGGTGGCAGACCTCCAGAAAAGCAAATGCAAAATGAATAAAGCTGCTATTTAATTTCCATTTTAATGCCATCATTTATAAGCAAACAGCTGTCTTGCAATGCAGTCTGGAACAGAGCTGAAAACCTTATAGAAATGCTTTTCCCTCCCCTAACACATACCTGGTGTCCCAGTTTAGAAACAATCAATTCATAAATCTGCTGCAATGTTTTGTCTGGTGCAACACACGTGGTAATGGCATGTACCAGAGTCAAGGTAGAGGCTTTGTTATAAAAGTCACAAATACTCTTCCGTGGGGAACACGCCAGCAAAAGGACTTCTGTTTTATTCACAATTGTCAGTGAAATTCCAGTAAAGTTAGAGACCTGGTAGTTACAGGGTTCCTCAGTGCAGAAAACTAAGTGATGGATTGCACAACAAAAATACAGTTAGAGAAAACTGTGTAAAGCCTGAAATGGCTGGAAAGAAGTCCTATCACTTGTTTCAGAGAAGACTAACAGTGGTAATTGTGCCTCATTAAAAAACAATGTTTCTAGACTTGGATGTTCACTGGAATTCATAAACCCCCAAACTCTCAATGCTGGGGAAGCACTGAATTTTCCTGTCCTGGGAACAGATGAATGGCACTGCTGGGTATTTTAACACAAGTGTCAGGATCTATTTGCAATGTTACAAAGAGCTTATTTATAAAGTTAAGTTTTAGAAGTGGGAAAACTTCCTTTCCTACTCCCCTCATGTCAGCCAGCAACTTCAAATCTGATCTGGCCCTCAATCATGGCAATGCAGCATGGCTTGCTTAGGCTTTTAGTGATGGGACTGCTTGGAGATTGCCTGAAAGGATGCTGATGAGCATTAACTGTGATGTCCATCATTTTGTATCTCTGGGTAATGGTCCAAGGTCTACCATTATGATAGCAGAGTACTTCTCCAAAATTTAAACGCAGAAATTACCTCTTTTAAACCTTTTAGATTAAAGTAGTTTGACTAAGGGTATATGTGTACATCGCAGAAAAAGGGACATGCATTTACATAAAAGGCACTGGAGAAAAAGGGCGAAAGGCAGAAAAAGGAATTTTGCAGAAAAACCTGAGATAATTCTTCAGCTGAGTGTGTATCCTACATGAACTCCACGCTCCGTGGCTCACAAAGCTGTGGTTACACTGCACTGCAATTATTGAAGGAGGTCACAGCTTTTCAAGGGGCAAAACTAAGGAAATCGCTTGGAAAGCTTTGACCAGCTGGACAACTGTTGGCTTTCCAGGCTGTAAACTAAACAGATATATTCATAAGAGCCTTTACACAACAGAGCAGAACATTTTCTTTTAAATCATCTGAACAGTTCCTTCAGAGCAGTAAATCCCATTTTTTAGGAAAGTCATGTAAGGGTTTTCATTACATCTAGACCAACAGGGAGGGTCTAAGTCCACTCCTACAGATGGATGGCACAGCTGTTTCTTGCTGGCAGAGCAAAATGGTCATCCAATAGCTCTGAAAAACTGAAAGTCCCAATAGCAGACACAATGGACATTTCCTACTGCTCTCCCATCTTCTCCATCATCATACTTTTATCATCTGCTCACAGAAACCTCGATTCACTAAAACCAACCAAAGCAAAGCACTAAAACCAATCAAATCTGGATGAAGCTCCTCACTGACCCCATACAGATGTTTAGTCTTCTCCAGAGCTGCTAGTTTGCATGTGTTCTTACCAACCTCACCCTTACAATTCTTTATGGAAGTGGTTAAGGAAGAGCAGCTGGCTTACAATAATCACCTCTGCATTTCACAAGTTAGCAGAACAGTTTTCCTTTAGCTGCCCAGGGGGGTTGTGGAGTCTCCTTCTCTGCAAATTTTCAAGACTGGCCTGGATGAGCTCCTCTGTGACCTGTGTTAGATTATACTTAGATTATACTTAGATTATGATCCTGCCTGGCAGGGGGGGTTGAACTTGATGATCTCCAAAGTCCCTTTCAACTCCTGATACTATGTGATACCCTGAGCATATCCACAGCTACAACCATTACTGGCTTGCCCCTCTTTACCCCATGAAATGCAACTGAAAACATTATTCTTGTCAAAACTCTCATAATACTCAAAACACCTCTCCCCTCCACCTTTCCCTTCTATTTTCCTGTTCCTCTAGTGCCGTATCACTTCTTCCAGCAGGCTTTTTCCACACGGAGTGTGTGGTGCCCATCACCATGGTACCAGAGCTCCTCCCCGCTGGACACACACACCAAACGCCCTGCCCAGGATCCCCAGCGAGGCTGGGGCGTCGGAAAGCCGATACCCCCGGGGCACAGAGCCGGGCCCGACGCTGAAATACTGAAACACAATGCGTTAATAAGTAGGTCAGCTTGTTCCTATACCAGCCCCGGCGTTAACGCTGACGGTGCCTGCCCGCAGGAGCACGGCTGACTGCGGCCCTGCCCCGCTCCACACGCTGCACCTCCCAAGCCACCGCTGACCCTCCTGCGCTGCCCGCCCGGCGGCGGGGCCGGGCCCGGGGGTGCCCACAGTACTAGCCTGGGGGTGCCCGCAGTACTAGCCAGCAGGAGCAGGGAGGTGATTGTGCCCCTGTACTGGGCACTGGGGAGGCCTCACCTTGAGCACTGTGTCCAGTGTCTCACTCCAAGAAGGATGTTGAGGTGCTGGAGCCAGTTCAGAGAAGGGCAACGAAGCTGGTGAAGGGTCTGGAGAGTTTCTCCTGTGAGGAGAGGCTGAGGGAGCTGGGATTGTTCAGTCTGGAGAAGAGGAGGCTCAGGGGGGACCTTATTGCTCTCTACAGCTACCTGGAGGGAAGTTGTAGGGAGGTGGGGGTCGACCTCTTCACCCTAGTTAAAGATGACAGCACGAGGGGGAATGGCTGCAAGTTGTGCCAAGGGAAATTTAGGTTGGATAGCAGGAAGAATTTCTTTCCAGAGAGGGTGGTTGGGCATTGGAATGGGCTGCCCAGGGAGGTGGTGGAGTCCCCATCCCTGGAGGTGTTTAAGAATCGTGAAGACGTGGTGCTGGGGGACATGGTTTAGGGACCCTGGCAGTGTAGGGTTAATGGCTGGACTCGATGATCTTGAAGGTCTCTTCCAGCCAAATCATTCTATGATTCTGGCTCGGGGTGCACGCAGCTCTGACCCTGGGGTGCCCACAGCCCTGACCCGGGGGTGCCTGCAGCCCTGACCCGGGAGTGCCCACAGCCCTGACCCGGGGGTGCCCGCAGCCCTGGCGAACCTTGGCCCTTTGCAGAGCGCTGCTGAGACCTTTTGCACCAGAAAGCAAATTCCAAGCAAACAAACACTATCACTAGGCAATTGAAATGCAGTTGGTAGCAACAAACAAACTGTGTGCAAGCAGGATCTAGGGCTCTGCTCTTGCCAACAGGTTCAACAGGTTTTGAATATGAAGTCACCCCGCTTGTACTGATGTCTGAAAGGGAAACTGCAACACTTGTCACCTGGGGGGGTCACTCTGCTTTAGTGCAGCTGCCCCCCACCTTTCTCCTTCTTCGGCGAGGAAGCATTTTGACCCTCTTTAAATGAGAGAAGGAAAACATTTCCCTCCTGTCCTACTCAAAGGAACAGATCCAGGCCAGTCAGGAACGTCTCCAGAGCAGGAGACTCCACAACCCCCCTGGGCAGCCCCTGCCAGGCTCTGGCACTCTCACTGTAAAGAAGTTCTTCCTCATGTTAAGGCAGAATATTGTGTTTAGCTTGGAACCATTCCCCCTTGTCCTGTCACAGGGCTTGTCCTGTCACAGGGCACAAGTGAGCACAACTGGGCTCCCTGCGAGATCCCCCCATGAAAACAACGGGCTGGACAGAACCTGCAGGGCTTCTTCACCTTAGCACAGCCTGCAGAAAGCTCTCCTCAACAGAATGATCATCACTTGCAAAGAACACCGGTTCATTTGAATGAAGTCTGTGATAATACTCTTGTCATTCTCTTCAAATAGAACAGCAGTCAGTGGCATTTACTAAGTACAGTGTAAAACGCAAGGAAGTTCATTCAGATGTTTCTCCTCCTCTCAGTGAGGCAGCTCACTGTGGTGCCTCTGCAAACTGATCTCCATCATCAGCCCAACGTGGCATCGTGTGGACAGCAAGACCACAAGACAATGCTCAAATACCATCTGCTCCTCCCAGGAGCTGGTCTTGAAAGCCCTTAGCCTTTGTAAACAACTGCTGGTCCATTTTATTTTGAGATGCTGCACAGTGCAGCAGAACACACTTACAAGCTGACTATAATCAAAAGCTTTATAGTCTGCTAAACTTGCTTTAAATAATACATAAATACCAAAAAGACACACTGTACTCTTCATCAGTTTTCCTGCAAACTCCTGTTTGTTGCATTTTCTGTTTATAGCAGCATGGCTTTAAACCACAGAATAAATAGCATTGCTTTCTATTCCCTTTTAGCTCTCTTCCAGAAACAGACACTACATTTAATTACTGTTTTGGTAGAGTCCACCTACACAGATGGGCTGTGCTTGCATGAATCAACTGGTATCTCTGGATTTGGAGCACAGAAGAGGTTAAAAAAAATATCAGGGCACTTATGTCAGCCCCTCCTTCCTCTCCTCTGCATTTCATCACACTGAAAGGGTTTAAAAGTAAAAAATTCCTTCCACATCATATAATCCTGGCATCTGCTGTGTAGCAAATCGAGATCACTCATTTTGCTGTGTTATTCCCAAAAGTAACTGTGCAGATTTGGGTCCAGAACTCCATTTTTCCACTCCCTGAAGTTTCCAAATACCTGTTTTTCCTATTTAGGCACATCAGACATGCAGTAAACACAGCTAGTAAATACAAAGCAATCTCCTCTGTCTAAGTGCAATTCTGATTGCATTACTTAAGAAATATAATTTCCTGAGGCTTTTACTACCTTGTCTTAGGATACACATGATATGGTATCAATCCACCAGCTTCCTTCTGCTGCCCCTTTCTTCAGCAGCCTGCAGGTCACCCGTGACATTATGTAGTTCAAATATGAAGCCATTACTGAGATTAAGCCACAGAAGGAATCCAGTCTAGAGAGTGATTAGGTCACTGTTGTCATGTTTATTATTTAGGAACAGTGGAAATATTTCAAATCACAGCAACAATTCCCTACCACTCCATTTATCAATTCCACAGTAAAGTCCATCAGACTTCCAGGCAGTGCTGGGAGACCACAGGCTCAATCCATCTGGACTCACTGTTTAAGCCCTGGGCCCATACTCAAAAGATGGACTCAAGGAGCACGGCCTCAAATTCACATCCTATTTGTTAATGTGATTTCCAATACATATTGAAGCTGAAATGAAACAGAAACAGGAAAAGAAAGGAAGAGATGACAATAAAACTCAAAACTTCATCCCCAAAATCCCCCTCATTCCTCCACATGTCACATATGAGGCATTTTACTTTCAGCTTGCTTTTTCCTACCTGCCTCCATCCTGCAGCCTCAGCAACTGATGTATCCAAATCCTTACAACAGAGCCAATGTTTCTGCCCTTTTCTTTGGCTAATCTTTTCACATCTGTTTGTACTGCTGCCACAACTAAACAGCACATGAGTGATTTGGGTTGGTTCAATAGATTCCAAATTGGGAGCCTGCCTATTTTGTTTGCTTTAGGGCAAAAGGAGGAAGCAAACATGAGCTTTTTAAGTGAAGTTGATTATATTCCTCTCTCAATTGTGGCTGTGAAAAAGAAATAGAAATGCAAAGTACTCTTTACAGAGTCACTTCATGCTGATCCAACTTGTTTCAATTCACTTTAATTTGATTCCACCTCTAGAAGTGGTTTAACTTTGATACCTACTATGGGTTGTTTTTTTTGCATTTAGACAGATTGTATTCAACTCAGCAGGACAAAATAATGTTAATAAGTTCCATTTAGTATTTGCTTAAAAGGGAGGTGGGAGCTCACAGCCAACAAACCCTGAGGCTATAACCAGCTCTCCGGGTGCCCAGTGCCATCTTCTCATTTGTATCATCGGACCAATTCCCAGGGATGACACTGTTTAATACTTTTATGACTTTTCCACTAGGGTGAAAAGCAAAAGCTATTTTAAAAGGTCTAAAATAAACCTCATAAAACCATTTTTTAAAAATAATTGCTTGCCAAGGCTGTACTGCTACATACCAGAGTTAGCTGCAGAAGGCAATCAGGTCAGCTGCAGTTTGAAACAGGTTCTGCTTTGAAGCACAATATTCCTGCTCCTTGGCTTTATGAAGTAATTTGAAGACTTCATACACAATGTAAAAAAAACCAAAACAAAACAACAACAACAACAACAAGAACCCACGGGAATCAACATGTTCTTTCATAAAATAAAAGCATTTTGAAACTCTGAAAGTTCATTCAGCTTCTTTCCAAGCCCGGCCCTGGCAGCTGAACAAGTCCAACACACGTCATGGCAAGAGGCCAGAGCAGTATCACAGCTAGGAATTGTCTTTCTTTAAAAGTCCACTCAACTGCACAAATGAGATTGAGCATTTCTAAAACGGGGTTTACAAAACAAACAACTCCTGCATCTTCACTCACAGGGAACTCTCTCTCACAACGTTCTACAGTGAGCAGAGTACAAGAGCCAGGCTGAACTCCCTTGGCTCCTCCAGCAGAGCAGGGGCATCTCCCCTTTCAGCTCCTCTATCAGCACTACAGGCATTGGCAGAGAACTGAATTCAGCAACATCATGCTGGGATGTAAAACCCCACAACACCAACACACAACTATCAGAAAGTCCCTGATGGTGCCTTACTACTTCAGTCCTTATTTAGTATATGCTCAAAAATAGTCATGGCAGCTGTATGGTCAAAAACAGTCATAAAAAAATAAAATAATTTGGGATTATTGGTGTGTGGGAGAAGAATAGAAGAAGGGGAGAGGATGAACAACAAATTTCTTACCTGGTAACACCACCAGAAAAACAGAAACAAAAAGGTGCCTCCTCAGAGGCCAAAGAAATTCTGGGCCGCTGCTCAGGCAAATACAAACACGTACAATGGATATAAGATTCATGGGCCTGGAGGGGGATGGAATTTTGCTCCTTTTTAAGCTCCTTTTTGGCAGAAAGTCGGCCAAAAAGATGTGAACAGACCTCCACAAAGTCGATCCTGCTCTGGTTTCTGGTGTTGATTATATCCCTGTAGAGCCCAGGCACCCCCACTGCCCCTTCCCTCACGCAGGTTCTCTCATCACCCCAACACTGAGACGATGGGAAGTTACATGAGATGTTGCAGAATGCCATGGTAATGCCTCTGCTGCTGCTGCCAGCCCCCAAGTGTTTAGCACTCTGTTATGCTATCAAGTTTTGTACTCTGTGCCAGTCACTCCCCAAGGTGTTTATATGAAGCACTCAGGCAAAATGAACAGAACATCTGTATTCTATTTGCTAATGAGCAATCATCATTTCTACAATTCTCCAGCCAGGGATTTTGCCGTTTGGAATACTAATGCCATTAAAAAAAAAAAAAAAAAAAATTAAGGGGAAAAAAAAAAGTTCTGCTCATTAGTAATACAGTTACTAAAATACTTTTGCTATTTACAATGTACCCATGCTTCTATTTTCATCACTTTCCAGTGTTTTTACAAAATTAGAGCTTTCAGAAATAAAAACTTTGATGATATATATACTATTTTCAGAATTAGCATCATTTGCTATGCAGTTCTTGCTTTAATTACATTTCACCCACACAGAGGAAGGATTTAATATAAACTATTGCAAAATCTTTACAAACACACCCTACTGAAAATTCCCTTCATTGGTTGCTTTTTTTATACTGTGGCAGCACCCACAGCAGCCTAGATGAGGTAAAAAAGAGAGTAATAAAAATACAATCTACAAACGTAATTATATGAAATTCCTACGTGTGCTGAGAGAGTGAAGGAATACAACAGCTTTGAAATTCAGTATTTTGTCTGCAGACAGAAACAGCCACCAGTTTCCCTCCTATCCCTGCTGGATATTTGCATCATGTGGGGACCAGGGTTATTCTGTGAC
>VYZU01025826.1:3370-34118 GCA_013401355.1 Ceyx cyanopectus | reverse complement strand
GGAGCTGGGATTGTTCAGTCTGGAGAAGAGGAGGCTCAGGGGGGACCTTATTGCTCTCTACAGCTACCTGGAGGGAGGTTGTAGGGAGGTGGGGGGCGACCTCTTCTCCCAAGTTCAAAATGCCAGGACGAGGGGCAATGGCTGCAAGTTGCACCAGGGGAAATTTAGGTTGGATAGCAGGAGCTGCCCAGGGAGGTGGTGGAGTACCCATCCCTGGAGGTGTTTAAAAACTGTGTGGCTGTGGTGCTGGGGGACATGGTTTAGGGACCCTGGCAGTGTAGGGTTAATGGCTGGACTTGATGATCTTGAAGGTCTCTTCCAACCAAATCATTCTATGATTCTATGATTCCTGCTAAGCAGTCACCAACCAGCTTGGAAATACAGCTCGCTCTCCTCCTCACAGAGCCTCAGCCTACCTGCACCAGTGACCTTCTGCCCTCAGAGTGCAGGCTGCTCTACCCAAGCTAAGGGAAAATTCACTACCAGGACTACTTCAATTTGGTTAATATCACTTCCCCAGAACTAATTATGTACATGTCACCAGAGTGTCATACGACTCAAGAACATATTTTTCACTGTCACAGTTTAACACCTTATACACTGAACAGTACCCCCCATGCAACAGTTTAGGGAAAAAAATAGCCTATTCCTTCAAGTGAGGTGTGCACTTTTATAAACTTATATAGAAATAACACTGAGCTATAGTGGTTATTATTTAACAACACATCCAGTGGGGAAAAATAAACCAAACACCTTATACAAATATCAATAAAACCTTTTCTTCTTACTGTGTTAATAGTAGCCGACATCCACACCAACAGCAAATAAAAAGGAACACTGTGTACTGGCACTGAAACAGCCAGTGTTGCCTCTGCTGTGAAAGTAAAGCATGAAACTGTGTTTAAAGGCAAACCAAATTA
Organism: Ceyx cyanopectus; assembly: GCA_013401355.1. Classification (NCBI taxonomy): domain Eukaryota; kingdom Metazoa; phylum Chordata; class Aves; order Coraciiformes; family Alcedinidae; genus Ceyx; species Ceyx cyanopectus. The sequence goes on along the minus strand of VYZU01025826.1, from coordinate 33,198 downwards.
AATCTGACCCATGTTAAACACAAAGGTACAGGTCACTTCAGGGTACAGAATACGTGACCTTGCAGTTTGAGCTAAACTGCGAAATTATCTACAGAGGGACAGAAAGTTCTTCTAAAAAAGGCAATATGTGAGCACCCAAAAAACCTGGAAAACCTGGGAAGCAAGCTGGCCACATATAATGCCTGTGATAAACAAAAAAATTAGGGAAAAAGCAGACTGAAAAACAAAAAAGAAAACAGTTTATTCATTTACACATCAGGATTCCCCTTCTCGCTGTGAATAAAATGGATACCCCGACACAAAATTAGTTGTTTTCATCATGCAATGCCAATGTGATTTTGCTAGAATACACCAGCACAGAAATACAGCAGTTCCGTTTCAAAATGCATTAGGATCACAGGTATTGATGTGGCTCCTCAACCTGAGGAACAGAAAAAACCCCAAAACTAGTATTGGAAGTTGAATGGCTCTCACTTATTAAAAAGCAACTAATTAGAACTGAACAAAAAAGCCCAAACAAACATGAAAAAAGTACAGACAGGCCTTTGCCTCCCCTAAAATCCCCAAACTTCTCTCTCTCCCCCAAGCAGGACAGCATGGTGCACGGGCCATGCACTGGAGACACACTACAAATAAAAGGGGCTGCAATGCTGAACCAGCACCAAGAAACCATCTCTTAAAACTAAGTATGAAAATGCAGCACTTTAATGAAATTTGAAAATAAGGACACCAGGAAAATCTGATGGAATTCATTGTAATACAAATAAGTTCAAGAAAATCTTCAGTTTCTGTTTTAAGTCAGTCAGATGTAGAGGAAGTTTTCACAGTAAGTCCACTAATGAAGAAGTTTGATGTTTCAAACATAAAATGAGTTGAGTCATATAAAGTCACCTATCTCCAAAGTACCTGTAACCAGCAAAAATCAAGGGAATTGAATCTTCCTTTTTTTTACACAATAATGAAGCAATGGCCACTCTTGCCATTACTAAACTAGTTTAAGCAGTCCAATATTGTTCATTAGGAGATAAAATTCATATGCTAGTCCCAAAAGGAGAGACATACAAAGAGCATCAAGCATCAGGACTGCAGGAAACATCTGATAAGCAAATGTGTGCACACAACACAAAATAGAGACATTTGTTTATTGACAGTTGCAAAGTAGGCTGAACATTTTATTTACTGTAATCTCATTTTCAGTATTACACAAATCATTTGAAAGAGGGCAACAGGGATGTAAGTCTAGCAAGCATGAAGCACATCCGTGTGCATATGTTTATGCTAACAACCAGAGGGATGCTCAGCTCTTTACCTTCTGCCTCTTCCCTGGGCAGGCTGTGACAGCAGAGCAACTCCAGCCCATGCCAAGCAGGAGCACAGGCTCTCTCCTCACAGGCTCTTTAGGCAGCTACTGAACCAGGCTAACTGCTGGCTGTCCTCTCCAGCAGCAGCACTGCCCACTTGAACAATCAGAGAATCGTTTGGTTGGAAGAGACCTTTAAGATCATCGAGTCCAGCAATTAACCCTGCACTCCAGGGTCCCTAAACCATGTCCCCCAGCACCACAGCCACACGGGTTTAAACACCTCCAGGGATGGGGACTCCACCACCTCCCTGGGCAGCCCATTCCAATGCCCAACCACCCTCTCTGGAAAGAAATTTTTCCTGCTATCCAACCTAAATTTCCCTTGGTGCAACTTGCAGCCATTGCCCCTCGTCCTGGCATTTTGAACTTGGGAGAAGAGGTCGCCCCCCACCTCCCTACAACCTCCCTCCAGGTAGCTGTAGAGAGCAATAAGGTCCCCCCTGAGCCTCCTCTTCTCCAGACTGAACAATCCCAGCTCCCTCAGCCTCTCCTCACAGGAGAAACTCTCCAGACCCTTCACCAGCTTCGTTGCCCTTCTCTGAACTGGCTCCAGCTCCTCAACATCCTTCTTGGAGTGAGGGGCCCAGCACTGGGCACAGTGCTCAAGGTGAGGCCTCCCCAGTGCCCAGTACAGGGGCACAATCACCTCCCTGCTCCTGCTGCCCACACTGTTCTGATCCAGGCCAGGATGCTGTTGCCTTCTTGGCTGCTTGGGCACACTGCTGCCTCATATCCAGTCGGCTGTCACCAGCACCCCCAAATCCTTCTCTGAAGTGCAGCTTTCCAGCCACTTCTCCCCAAGCCTGGAACACTGCAGGGGGTTGTTGTGACCCAAATGCAGGACCCTGCACTTGCTCTTGTTGAACCTCATGCAGTTGGTTCAAGAGTCCATGGCTCTCTGGCTTCTTCCCTCCCCACCTCTCTGAAGAGGGTTCAGCTTTTTTCCCCTAGCTCAGCCTTGGCTCCATGTGCAGTGAACTGGCAGAAAACACCTGCCTGCAGAGGACACAGCCATGCACTCAGTGTTCTATGTTCAAACTTTTCACTGGTAGGTCACCTACCACTAGGGATATAAAGGCTTGAACTACAAACACCCCAGAAACATCCAACCCTCCTGCATTGTTTGGATCCCCATTCAACCAAATCGTCGCAGCGAAGTTCCAGCTAGAGACAGAACAACCCAGCAGATTTTAAACAATCAGGGTTGTGATAAGAGACGTGCTGACAGAGTCAGAAGGCAAGTCAATGTGAGTGCAGTGCGAGTGATGGAGGATCTCTTACTCCTTCCAGTTAAGACAGCAAGCATGGCTGCACAGACCTGAAGAGAGGCAAACACAGACACTCTCCAAGCAAGCCCTGCACTAGGTGAACTGTGTCCCCTAAGTGCACTGCACCACACAACACTGTTTCTGAAGAGCTACTCACTGAAACAATCCTTGCTCCACAATTAGCACCCACGTGAATATGGAGAATCAGAACTACAGCTCTTACCACATTTCCAGCCCTGCTTTTAGTCTAGGACAACAATTTTCTATCTCACTGCAGTATCCCATCCAGCTCTGTCAGAATGGTGTAACACTGATGGCTTGTGACAGGAGGCATTTGTATGAAGAGATTTCTGAAAGCAATACAGTATTTCTTTGTGTGAAGTAGCAGAGAAATAATACTCTCAACCCCCCTACAACCTCCTTTTCCTTTGTGCACTGCCAAGCAAAACGGGCCCAAAACCATGTTTGCTTTATTCTTTAACTGATGGAAATTACATTAGAGAGAAGCCCAGTACAAAGGAAGTTTTGGCAAGAAATGGGCCTTTTATGTTATGTTCCATAAAACACTCAAAATGTATTGACTGATATTTACAGAAAGATGTTCTTCATACATCTGTACACGGTGGCTGCTACAAAGCTGACATGACCTGCACTTCAAACTGGCAATAGAAAACAAAACATTTTTAAGCATATTTGACACAAGCCATTTTTTAAGAAACAAGGACTTGGGAAAAAAAAATAAATCTCAAACCCCATTCCTTTATGCCTATATTTTAATGTAATTTTAGCAAAGAAATTCCAACCCACTAAATCTGAGTATTAATGAAAATAGAAGTGGCCTACAATATAAGCAGCTAGTTAGAAATGTGTATGGAGTCTTTTCTCCTAAATAAAACCCACCATAACTAATGGCAAAGGGAATCCTTGTAACGTCCTTTTCTGAGGAGCAGCTCACAGCTGGTTCTCAGCAGATGCTCAGGCTCAGTGGTGGAGCTCTGCTTCACTCTAACAGAGAGAGTCACCCTGTGCCTGTTTGTATTTGGTGATGCAGTTCTGCATTTCTTGTAGAACAAAATACAGCACAATCCATCCCGTATGAAAAAGTGCTCTGAATTACTTCCAAATAAGTACTTTCAAATATAGTAGTTTTCATGATGCCTTAAAAAGTTACTAACATTTCAAAATATTGCTGCTTTGCATATTAAATAATTTGTTTCACTTAAAAGAGTCAGGTTAAAGATCTGGAAGGTCTTCAAAGAAATGAGATTTCAAAACAGTGCAGAAACTTAATTTTCTTCTTTTGGCAAATTGAATCAGTAGTGTAACTTCTCCCTAACTTTGGTAAATCTTGAACACAAGAAAGAATTTAAACTGGGCCAAATTTTGGAGAGTTTTAAGTTACAGACACAATGAACATTTTAAGATACAGAAGCTGAAGTAATGACTCATCACCCATTGCATCTCCCTAAATTTACCTCACAAGTTCTGTTTCTTCAGCTTCTGTCCCTGGAGGAAGGGAAATACTTGCTTGAAAGATTCAACTAAGAGCTAGAGGGCTGTTATCCTCCCACTGTTCGTGTGTTGCCTCCAGGAACACGACTGACAGTTGGGAGACACCAACACAGATGAGAGAACCGCATACAAAGAAAATATTTTCAGTTGATTAGTAGTCAAATAGAGACCATGAAAGTACTGCTGCAGCCTCTTTGGTTTCAGTCTGTTTGCTTCTGAACGTGTGCCCCAGCTGGAAACATCCAAGTATCAGGGTGCTGTGGAAAGGTCTGAGACTCACCAGGAGGAAAACTGAAGCTGGACAGAATCTCACTTCCCTAGCATCTTCCAAAGCCATAATAAACCTAAACGTTTTATAATTAAAGTTATGCTATATTCAGTAAATCATGGTTATAGAAATAAATACTCACCCATACTGGGGCAAAGTAAAGCCACGGGGAAAGTCAAAGCTGCCAGCTGAAGCCTTGCACACCAAGGCTATGATGCTACAGGATTTGTCTTGTGCAAAAGCCCAGCAGAAACTCAGGCTGTGCAGAGTCAGCTCCCTGCTGCATCTCCTCAACCTTCAACTGTTACAGCAGGATCATCTCACTTCCAGCTGCTTGCCTTCTCCACCATTTATCACTCAGCATACCTCTCTCTGTTAATTGCTTTTTAAACACTGCTCACACTTAAAATTCAGACTCAGCCTATACCATTTACTTCCCAATATAACTTGATGTTCAGAGTAAACCACGTAATTACTCTATAAATAAAGTTGTACAAATATAATTAAAAATAAGGTGGAAACTCCCCTGCCCCCCTCCCAATTCATTTTGCAAAACACATGCCCTAATTAAGCTTAAAGCCCCCAGTTTGTGCTACATGAAAGGGATTAGTCACTACTAACTCTCCCAGCCAGCTCTCAGCCTTTATAGGAAAGTTTTCTTTAAATTTCCTTCACTGAAAACACATACAGTCAGAAATCCTTTGGTGAGAGCTCCTGTGACTCAACTTCCAGGGGCTCCTAAAAATCACCATTTTATAATGACAGTACAATGACAGGTGCCTTCCTCTACAATTACATGATTTCCCTGGAAGTGGCAGAAAAAGAGGTGAAAAAAAGGAAAAAGCACAGCTAGGAAACCATGATCCAAACAAACAAGGTAGAGTGGATCAACAACTTGCTTCTGCTGTTTGTCCTGAGCAAACTGGCCAGAGATTAAAACATTAAACCACTGCCAATAATACACACACAGCATCAAAGCAGCAGAAGAGTCTGCCAGGTAAGAGAAACTCAGCCTTCAGACAGCTGCTGCAATTACAGCAAAAAGAGCTGCAAAGCTACTTTTCACTACACTCCAGAAGTAAATTGTTTAACTGTAATTAATGATCAGTTTATTAAATAAGCATCAGGCTTTTACATCATAATTCTCCTAAAATCCTTAGCTGTTGCATAACACTTAAGACTGAATCTACATGGGCTACTTTGATTGGGAAACATCAGTGTTCATTTATCCATAAGGGGCCCAGCAGGATCCACAGAACCATTCTTTTTCAAGTCAAATACAACGTGATTTTCCTTGCTCTTCAACATTAGCTCAGTGTCTGCTCTTTTGTGTCAGGACAGTTTTGAAGACTTGCTTTCAGAAGCCCCTGGAACCCACTGCATTTATCACACCAACACAGACACGGGAATATTATTATTATTATTATTGTTGTTGTTATTATTGTTATTATTGTTATTATTATATATCACAACGACAATAAATAATAAAAACAATAAATTATAAACCAATAATTTATGAAATAATAATAATAATAATAATAATAATAATAATGATGATGTTTCTGTCCCTCCCCCTGCCTTTGTCAAAGTGTAGCACTTTGTGGCATTCTTTTCTTTTCACAGTCACTATTATCAGACCAACACTCCAACAAAGGCAATACATTTCAGCACATTTCTGAGTCCTCATTGTGAGGAGAGACTATAGATTTGTCAGCAAATTGCTGAAGTTACCATTCTCTGCTAATAAAACTTGCTGTAATACATTGCAATAGAAATAATTAGTCCTGGCCAGTTTGCAGAACACAACAAAAACAAGCACATTCTTGGTTGTGCTTTCTAGGGTACTGCCAGACATCTCTACTTCAGTGCTAACATAGAGGGAAAAAACCCTGCAAATTATGCTTGAAAATCCCTAATCCAGAGTGGAGCAAAGAATCACAGGTTTTCTAGCCCTTCCCTCTAACTGGGGAGAAGATGAGCAAAGAACAAACCACCTCCCTGTCAGTTTGAGAGCTGCTATGCCCTGCTGCCCACCAATGCAGGCAGTGATTAAGTCTAGATTCCCAGTGCCAAAGACTTCAGATAAAGAAGCAAACCCTTCATTTCCAGCCACGATCACACCCTGCAAAGCAAGGGAGGGAACCAACAGTAGAGTATGCTTGGCTACTTAAGTTTATTGTCACTTGCTTGGAAGGAAGATTTCTGACTCTGGTGATGCTGAAAACTCCATTCCACAGAGGCACTGGCAGATATTTATTTACCTGAGGTTAGCATGGCTTCATGAAGAAGCAAGAAATACTTAGTTTGGATGACAAATCTTTCCACAAACAGCATTAATCCTCTGAGCAGTAAATATTTCAGATTTCAAGAGCCAATTAGAAAGGTCAGCATTTATCTTTTTGTCTGTTTCTAGCCTTAATAACTTTTGCACTCTGCCTCTAGATTAATCATTGAAGGGAAAGATAGGAAAAACAACCTAGGCATAATAAAAAGGTCCAGACTGGACAAAAATTATCTTTACCTGTTCTGGTTTTGATGGCTACAGCCTACACTAATCCAAAATCTAATTATTTGGATTAGATTAGGACAGTGGATTTTCCTGAAATGCCCAAGCAAACCACATGCAATTTCATATTTGGGGCACGGGGTTGCATTTCATTTCCAAATCCCTTTTAATTCCACATAGGCATTTGTAACTTTTTACCCACCACAGGAAATATTTGTCCCTCTGCAAAAGTTGAAAAACCAAATCCCTGTCTGTAAACTGAGCAGAAAGCTGTTATTTGGCTTTCACTGCTATTCATTCGCTGTACCTGAGGTCATTGCTATTAATAAGAATCCAAGAAACTGTATAGAGTTTTCAGGTGAGAAATATTTTTGCAGGTGGATTTATTCCTCCCCCCTCAGCAATATGCACTTGTGTTTTCCTAAAAAGGCAGAGTAGCAAATGAAGAATCACCAGCACCCACCTCTGCCAGTGCAGGAGATCACTCCAGCTGAGAATGTCCACCTGCAGAACGGGGGCATTATGCAGAAGGAAGGATGCCTACCTGCCAGTCACAGCCATGAATGCACAATGAGACAGGAAAGATCATGAAAAACATGCCTGCCATGTCAATACTTTCTGATTAGTAAACAGGAACCTTGCTTCTCACTTAAATAAACACAGTCAGACCCACCTGTAACTCATGCAGCCTGGTTCCTGGATAAGTTTGTTCAAGCAGTCTTCATGAAGATGAAGCATAAGAAGTAGGGAAAACTTCTTAACTGCTACTGAAAATTTTCTTTTAAAACTGATGACTTCTTTCTGTATTATTGGAACTAGATTTCATCTCACACTGTTCACATCTACTGATTTTACTAACTTGGTTTTGTTCCTTCCCTGACATAAAGGGAATGCCCAAAACGTGTAAGGAGAAATAAAAAGAATTGCCCCAAAACTATCAATATACCTCAAACCCCCCTGCTTAAAGAGGGTTTATCATTTGGACTGTTTGCTTCAATTCAGTTCTTCAGGGGCTACACCAAGCAAGCCTGTACTACTCACAATTTACTTCCAAAACATCCCCCTGGGGAAAGATCCTCTGAAAGATTTCCTAAATGCTAGTTTGTACACTACATGTTTTAATTAATGTATAGAATAGAAATTACCATTTAGATAAGATAATGCTCCCCAGCCACCCCACCCTTGCTTTCTGAACCTCTGCCAGCTGTCTCAGCCCCTCACCCACCCCTGTTTCCAGCAATCCTCAGGCCCTGGTTAGCATTCATTCACTTGCAGTTGGAGAGTTTCTCCAAGGCAGTCTCTTCAATTCCGAAGTGCACGAACTGCTTCATTGGAGTGCTCTGTGATTTGAGTACTTTTAATAGAGAAAATACTGTGGGAAATGACAGACCTCAGGCTTTCTTCTGTGGCTGCTCTAAGAGCTGCATGGGGTGAGTTGCATGCACATGTCCAGAGCCAGCTGCCAGCACAGACACCTGAGCAGCAACCCCTCAGAAATCCATCATCTCCCAGCCACATCTGAGAGAGTTCACATGCAGAAAGTGTCCCTGGAGTCTGTCCCATGGAAGCCAACCCAGATTTCACACAGCAGCAGTGAAGAGCTGTACAGATTGTCAAACAGATCCTCTCTCTGGTCATGGAAGTACTAACAGGCTCCACAACCACTTTGCACAGCTCATCTCTTACTCCCTGCTGCCCTTCCTTACTCCTTGGTCATGATGTGCACTTGCTCACCTGGCCAAATGCAGAAGGTCTCTCCTCACTGACAAAGAAAACCTTTGGCAAATTTCCTACCAAACTAAGAGAGCACGAATTACTAATTCAGGCCTCCAAATCTGTGTCCAAAAGGTAGAGGCAGAAGCTTAGTGATTCTGGGGTGTGTTTCTGGACTATGATGGGAATCCCTCTAATGGTGGATTAAAAAAAACTGCTGCAGGAATCAAGGAGAGATGAGGAATCCTGTGGGTCCTGTCACACCTGATGCACACAGGCTTGCCCTGAATTAGTTGCTCAAACTCTCCATTTAAGACAGGGGTACTGATGCTCACCCAAAGCCACTAACAAAGGGTGCTGTGTGGGTTACTTAGATAATGCTTTAAGGCTTTTAGGGCATTCTGAAGATGAAAACTGCTGTATGTGGCAACCTCTTAAGAGTTATTTTCATGATCCAAGTTATTTATTGAAAATATTTTGTAAATTTTGAGGGAAAAATAAAATAAAGAAAAAAAACAAACAAAAAAACCCCAACAAACTCAAGCATGGTGTTCAGACACTTTACATTTAGGCTGTGGGTATCACAGGGCAAAGGTGTGCCATTTAGATTTCCTGCAAAGTGGCTACAGAAAGGTACTGCCCAAATAATAAATGTATATATCATACACTACACTGCCACTAAAGTGATTAGATTATGAAGTCCTACAATATGTGAATGGTTTTCTGTGATAACAGAAACTGACCCAGAGTTTCAACTTCAGTGAAGGAATAACAAATAATGACACCAGCAGTGTCAAGGGAACAAACCCCTGCCTGAACAACTAACAGAATAACCCTTTTGTTAAATGGATCCCTGAGTCAATTGAAACTTTTAGAATGGCTGCTCAAGAGGGTTTTTTTTAGTGTTTTTGAGCACCCTCAAGAGTTTCTTTTTTAGTATTTTTGAGCACCTCAAATACAATAAACTCATTCCAACCCATACAGAGTTGTGATGTGGCATGCAAAAGCTCTCCAGAACTGGTGTCTAGGCTTTCTTACACACACAATAACCTAACCTGAGCCATGAAGGTGGCAGAACCACCCAACCCAATTCCACCCACCAAAAGGTGAAGCACTTAAAAGCTAGGAAATGCCACAATTTGGTAGGTTTGCAGTAGCCCCCCCCAAATCTCAGTTTCCGGAGTTAATGCAATGAATAAAGCAGGAGAAAAAGAAGATTAAACAATTATATAATAAGAGGATCTGTATCCTAAAGTACACATAACAGGAGAGATGAATTAAAATTGCATGAAAAGACAGCAGCTTTTACTTTTCCCAGCCTATTTACTACTTGCAGTAGACAAGTAATTACCAATAGCTAATTCTTGTAGCTGGCAGCCAGCTTTCTCAACAGAATACATCCTGGCAGGGCAGCAGCCTCACAGGGTTCAGCAAGTCTGGAAGAAGTATTTCCTGTGAAACCACCATCACAAAGCAGCAAGTGAAAGCTGGGCTGAAACTTTGGATGGGTGTAGCAAGAACAACATGTCAAAATCTTCCCAAAATTCAACATTTGTCCTCAATTCCTGAGAATTAGCTACACTGGGAGTCACTTGGGACTCCATGTAAAACTGTCCCTTGCCAGCTCAGGGAATCCAAGCAGAAAAAATGCACATTCAAATTCTCAGAGAGGTGAGTGGGATGCAGTGGGGTATTTCTAAAGACTACTGGTGACCATAGTTTACCCCAATGAGTCCTCATCACCCTGCTTCTCCTTTCACAGCTCTCAGTGGTGCTTTGCAGATTGCCTCTTTGCACAACAGCCACTGCTCACGTCAGCTGTGGGCCTGAACTGGGCACTTTCCCAGAGGCCACCTCACTCTGCCCTGGGCAGGGGTCTCCTGGCATCAGTCAGCTGAGGGGCTCTGCCTCTCCAGGTGAGTGCTGACCACAGCTCCCTGACAAGTCACTCTGAGCAGCCAGCCTCCTGGCCAAAGCCAACTGACACTTCCCAACCTGGGAGGACAATGGGAAGCACTCCACTGTGAATTTGCATGCAGTTTGCATACCTGGGGGTACTCAGACACAGGCTGGTTTTTGCTTCTGAATGACCAAATTTGCACCTGCAGGGAAGAACTCCCACAGGCTTCAGCTTGTTGGTTTCCTATGAAAATTCAGCAGCGATTTGCTTCCTATTTTTTTATTAATAAATATGGAAAAAACAACCTAAATGAAGAATCTAGGAAAGCTGAGGTGTTAAAAAGATACCTGTAGTAAGACAATGCCTCAAATGCATTGACTGCTGCACTTGGAACACAACAGGCATTCCAAAACAGTGGTGAATGGCTGTTTTCACTAGCACAGACTCACAAGTGGAGGCTTAAGATGCCAACTACAGTTGCCAGGTAGTGATTCAAGCAATTCATGTCCTTTGAAAAGAATATTCCAATTTTCATCAACTTATCTGTGAGATAATATACGTAAAATAACCTGAAATGTGTGCAAAGCTGAGCACAGGGGTTACACACAGTTGCTCACAGGAGTTGAGAGTTGTTTTATAATCTGCTCACTGTCTCCACCTCACAAGGGGTGTCCAGTTTTGGGCACCCCAGTTCAGAACAGACAGAGATTTACTGGAAAGAGTCCAGCCCAGGGCACCAAGATGCTGCAGGGAGTGGAGATCTCCCTGCTGAGGAGAGGCTGAGAGAGCTGGGGCTCTTTAGCCTGGAGAAGAGGAGACTGAGGAGGGAGCTCAGCAGTGTCTGTNCTCCCTTCCAACCCCTGACACTCTGTGATGCTGTGAAGAGTGGAAACCAAAGGCTACCTGAAGAGTTAAACCCATGTCACTGTTCAAGAACATCTCGAGGCAGAGGGAGAGGGCATCTCCAAAGCCAGCAGTGAAATGATGAAATGTTTACACAACAAACCACGCTGCCACTGACCTACATGCACTTGCAAGTCTGGCAGGAGAGGAACTGCTGTTCACAGTGGCTACACTGCAGAAGGATTCATTTCAGAAATCTTCCAGTAACTTTGGATCCTGTTCTCCAGAAGTAATTGGAGCTGTGCTAGCCCCATGGTGACTGAAGAGGAAAGCCAGGGAGTCATGACCTTGGAGCACTGTGTGCTCGCCAGCTTCTGTCCCCAAACAGCTCTGCCCTGGCTCAGTTCTGCCTCTGAGCATTAAGCTGTTCAACAGATGCTGTGAGGAAATGAAGGTTTTGCTGGGTATTTTCTCAGTTGCAGTAGGCTGTACCAACCTGCTTCTCTCTGGGAAACTGCATTAGGGCACTCACACCACACACGGGTTGTCTTGGCAGTGACTGATGCTGTGCAAAGCAGTGAGAAGCAGCAGCAGTGCTATTCCACCCTGCTCGTGGCAATCCTGACTCAGACACGAGTTCACTTCTTTAAGTCTTCATCTTCTTACATCTCCATCAGCTTCACTTGCACAGAAGGGTAGAGAGAGCTGTATTTGTGTAAGATTCTCTAAAGCATTTAAAGAAGCACCTGAGTTGCAGACAGTAAAAAACCCACAGCCAACACATCTAGAAAAGCCAAAAAGCAAAACCAATCAGATGGGGCAGTTCCTGGGTGACTTGGTCTAGGTGCCCCTGCTCTGGCAGGGGGGTTGCACTAGATGATCTTCTAGCTCCCTTCCAGCCCCTGACACTCTGTGATGCTGTGATTCAGACTGACTACAACCCAAATGATAAGTCTCTAATTTCTTAATCACTCTTAATCAGCAAGCATCAGCTATTTTATGCTTTTAAGCCATTAACTCATTTCTGTGTTTGAAAATCTAGACTTGGTTATTCATGTGATTTCTCACTGTGACCAAAGCAAGCTGTGATACTATTCAAAACAAAATCAAATCTCTTCTTACAGGGGTCACTGCTCCAGCAATCTGTCTGAACTCTCAAGACATTATAAGCAGAGAAGGTGCCTTCTACCCAAGACACACACAACCCTGGTTTTGTTTGGTGCTGGAGCGAGTTGTTATTGACACAATGAAATCCAGGGAACTGGGGGGAGGGCGAAGTCATCACAAACTCATGGTAGTGTAAGATTAAACTAAATTATTTTTAAAAACCCAAACAAAAACAACAGTATGAGCCACATAATTTTTTTAACCCCAAATTGTTTTAAGCATTAGCAGTGTCAACAGCAGTTATCAAAACTGGAACTGCCTGAAAGAGAGAGGAAGGAAAAAGTGAGGGGAGGAAAAATCATTAAGAGAGCCACTTCAAATCTGCTGACAGAAACACAAAATACTTGAGAGAAGAAAATGTTCATTTGGGAAAAGGGAGATGTAACACATGGTGGTGGGAAGGACAATATTTGCCTTAGTAACACTGATTTTGCTCTATTGATATCTCAAGCCTAGCCTTTAAGTAACACATAACTGCAAACAAGACAGAAATACACAGGTTTCCTAGCAGAACATTAAAACATATTTACAGGTAACTTTCCTTCCATGGCTGGGTTTCAGAGTTTATAAGAATAGGGCAGATGCACCAAGTACAAAAAGAGATATTTTTCTACACAACTGTTTTTTTTCTATATGCTCCATATAGAAGATAACCCCACCTATTTATATTGAAATACATTTATTTAAACATACACATGGGCACAGACATAGTGTACACACAGAGCTGATAAGGTGTCTGCTCTTAGCTATTTTCTTTTTCCCTCTCCAGTGGAAACAACTTGCTGTTCCTGCAGAAACAACTTACTTTGATATATTGGTATCAGAAACTGAATGCTGAAACTCAACACGTGGTTCACAAAGCAGAATATACTATTTTATTACTAAGAAAACCAACATACATATTCATACCAATCATGTTGAAAAGCTGCAAAGCTAGGATGTACTGTAGACATGTAAAAAAGAGTGATATGCAAGATGTGTTCTCAGGATCTTCATTCTAATTGTGCATGTATGTAAAAATCAGCACTGGAATTTCCCATCACTGCATGAACAATTTCAATTTGTATTTTGCCATATCCTTCTCATGCACTAGAAGCAGTATATGGGCTAGACATAGAAATAAATACTGTGAAAGATAATTTATACCTTTTTTGTATGCTATTACAAGCACTGTGAGATTTTGACTAATAAAGAGAAAGAAAACTAAAAGAAATAACAGAAGATGAAGCCAAGGATCTCCTAATGGTATTTCTAAATTGACAGAGGTTGTTGTAAAATAATGTAAAGAAAATTCAAGTTTTCTTTGATAGTTTGTGGTCAGTATTAAATGTATTAAAGAGAGAATAAATTCTTTTACCAGCCTAAAAGTCTTACAGACTACCCAAAGATTACCTCTGTAAGAAAATTAAGTTTATCCCATTCTGTTGATCAGAGAAGACTTGTTTGTAGATGTTCATCCTTCAGGATCCAGACACAGCTTATCTTTATTTTATAAAGGGGGGATGCAAGGAAGCAGCAGTGTACACAGCAGGTTCATGATCACCCTCTACTGCCTTGGCAGCTGTACCCCAAGTGGTTTGAAACCAGTACTGTAAAGCAGGGAGATGCCCCAAAAGCAGCCCTAGCTTTGGGTTAGGGGTTCCTGAACACACTGTTCTACTGTCACAGTTTTCAGCAGCAAAATCAAGTAATGCATTTACAGCTGCAAGAACAAAACTGGCCATCCCAGACCTGTGCAGGCTCTCCAGTGTACAGCTGAAGAATTTACACTCCTAAGATTTCTTCCCATATTTGAAACCAATGGATTTTTTGCACGTTTAGCTTAACTAACTCACAGCGGTGCAATGTGCAGCTACTGACTGCTCTTCCAGTTTCAGATAGCATCTACTCAACTGTTCCAGTGAAATTCTCTCAGTAATAAGCCATCTGCATTCATTTGCCATGTGTTCTAGATGTTGTTGTCTTGCTACTGAGGTTGGCCAAGGCTCTGAGCAGCCTGGGCTAGTTGAGGGTGTCCCTGCTCCCTGCAGGGGGCTGCACTAGATGCCCTTTGGAGCTCCCTTCCAGCCCTAAATATTCTCTGATTAAGAAATGCCTTTTATATAACCAAGAATCTTTAAGTAGAAGTGCAGGAATCTGCTCTGACCAGTGGAGGGAATTCTTAGTGTTAGAGAGCAAAAACTATTCTCAGTGTTAACCATGAACAACACCCAACACAGATATATAAAAAAAAACCCCACAAGATATGAACATTGCTTGGACTTGGTCACCAGCACTGTTTTTCCCATCATTTTCTTCAGCTTAGAAACTAGGAAATTTTGGGTCCCCCAGGGATCCAAAACCATGGAGCTGCCCATCACCCAAGCAGGTCACAGTGAGAGAGCATCTTAAAAATTCCCAGATTTTCTGCTGTCATTCTCTCAGCATACATCTGCCTCAAGAAACCTGACAAGGAGTCAAGCAACAGCCCAGCTTGGTAACAGCTCTCTCCTGCTCCCAGCAATCTTCTCATCACCAGAACTGCTCATAGCAACACAACTGCAAGATTATTCTTATTTTAGCAATCTCTGTGTAAAGCACAGGCTTACACCTCTCTTGTAGCTGTGCTCTCTAACAGACTCTAGAATTATGAAAGCCAAGATTACTTCTAATATCAGCCACCTTCACATTGTAGGAATGCCAAACACTCAGAGGCTCTCAGCATGAAGCATATGCTCCAGCTCATCAGCCTGGAGATGTTGATGGAAATAATCACAATAATTTCACAGTTATGGAAAATAAATCTTTATGTACTCTACCATTTTCCAAGTTACTGTACACATTTTACTGCCAGTTTCTAACTGTGACTTGTTCAGAGAACTGGGATCTAAGTGGTGGTTCCCTGTGTTCCTGCTGGAATCCCCTTCTCTCAGCCCCTGCCTGGCCAGAGGTGGTCTGGCCCTGTCCTGGTTTGGGTGAAAACCAAGCAAATTCTGTTCAGTGATTTTACTTTTCAGCTTAGGTTTCTAACTAACTGCACTTTCTAGAGTTAGCAGCATGTTTTGCAGACAGTGTCTGCTTCTAACAGTGATAGCACCTCATGTTTACAGTTACTGCCGGGGATGGAATGCAAAACCAAGGCCATGGCTAGAGTTTGTGTGTTGCACTGGGGGGTGCAGAAAGTGAAAGACCACACCTGCGGGGAGGAGCGGACAGGACAGGTGACCCCAAACTGACCAACGAGGTATTCCATCCCATACACGTCATATCCAGTATATAAGCTCGGGGGGTCCGGAAGTTCGTCCCTTCTTCTTCGGGAGTCCTTCTCTTTTTGGCCCTTTTTTCCCTTATTGCCCTTCGCTCGCCCTTTTGGTCCCTTCTTCGCCCTGTTCCGGCCCTTCTCGTCCCTCTTCGCTTCCGGTCTACCCCTTTGGCTTTGGCTCTTCTCTTCGCTCCGAGACCCGGTGCCAGAGTCCAGCTCCTCCACAGCGTCCGTGAGGGTGACGTAATTACCATCGGGGGGAGGTTGGGTTCGGTACTGGCTTTGTACATATTTGTATATACTTCATTTTCATTTTTTTTAATTAAATTGTTTTAGTTCCTTTTTCTAATCACTAAGTCTCTCTCCCTTATTCCTTTTCTCTCCCCTTTGGGGAGGGAGGAGGGTTAAAAGAGAGCGGTCTGTTATCGGTCTGGGGGTT
The DNA here is from genome assembly GCA_013401355.1 of Ceyx cyanopectus. Lineage (NCBI taxonomy): Eukaryota > Metazoa > Chordata > Aves > Coraciiformes > Alcedinidae > Ceyx > Ceyx cyanopectus. The sequence continues at coordinate 16,978 of VYZU01025826.1, read as the reverse complement.
GCCCTGACTCCAAACCGCGACAGGCCCCCAGTTCCACCCACAAAAAGACTTGTCTCTGCATCTGGAGTGATCACATCAGGACGTGACAGCCCCTCGGGAGATGCTCTTACTGTGCCACCACACATCCAGAAACCCTGGGCACAGGCAAACAACCCCCAAGCTCTGGGTTGCCTGTAGCTCAGGAAACCACTGGTAGAGCCCTGTGTAGAGATGCTGGAAAAGGGCAAAGCCACTGGCCATGGACTTGGCATTTCTCCTGCTGTATCAAGTCTGCACCTGCCTTCACACAACTGAAAGCCAAGTGTGGCACAGTCAGTGTTCCAAGGTTAGCCCCACAGCAGGGCTTGCCTTGCAGCACTCCCCCCACTCTGCCAGTTGCCAAGGGAAGCAAACACAGCCAGTAAACTTCATCTAGAGCCACTCAGAAGCAGCCATTGCAAAAGCCACTGCACGGGACTGTTACAAAACAAGCCAAGTTATCTGTGAAGATAGCAGACACCTATGGAGATCTAAACCAGAGTCACTGAGTTTAAACATGATAGGAATTTAACTTATCTCAGAGTGCTCTGCAGTGTGATTAGTGAGATCTGGGCCACAGTTTTGCCTTCTCAACTGTAGAGGCCAAAGGTAGCTCAGCTGTTTTGGTGACAGGGAGCAGCAGCAGCCAGTGTTAGCAGGACCACAATTTGGGCATCCTTCAATTACAGCTTCTGCCATTGGCTTGCACACTAAACTAGAAAAATAGCAATAAAAAAACGACGTATTTCCCAGCTAATCCATAGCACCCTATATACAAATGTCCTACCCAGCACACAGAGCTAAAAATGTCCCAAGCAAGTGGCCGTTTCTGCATCAATCACTGTGAAATGCTGTCTCACTGGGATTGCTTTATTGAATCCATGGTGTTAATGGCATTTTCAAATTCTCTCACAAACACCAGCACCCTCAGGACCCCAGCAGAGCCCCAGGGATTTACCCATTTTCCCAAACAAGAGAGTTCTGCTGTTCAAATTACTCCCTTAAGGACAGGCTGCAACAACCCTCCAACTTAATTTTATTTCTTCAGTAATACCACTGCAGACACACTGGATGCTAATAATAAATACATTATTCAAATACTCAGTCTTCACAGAAGCATCATATGAATCATCTTCCTGAAAAGAAACTCCCAAAGAGATTGTAAGGTACCCTTCATGGGGGGGGAAGTCTGATTTCAATAACAATGCAATGTCAATGGAAAGTTCTTTACTGTACCAAGGGGATGCAGCAACTTTGCTGTTCACACCAAAGCCAAGTCACCAGCTTACACAGAGCACAACTGTCACCACAGCTGGGCACAACTAGAGGTTGGAGGAACAAAATTCAAAGAGAAAACATGGTGAAGCTGAAAGGTTTGTTGCTCTGCTGATGAAGGTAACTGAATTAGAACTAAACTGGACACTCAAACCCCCAGATCTCCACACAAAACAGTCACTTATGGAGCTACAGAGTCAATTTCCAAAGGTTCCTCAAGGAGTAAGGAGCTTAACTGGATCTTCAGTGGGAAAAAAATAAACCTCTAAACCTAAAACACTTCCCTTCAAAATCCAACAAACAGCACTGTTGCTTTTGCAGTTAGGTTCCCCCTCTTTAAGGTTCATCCATTAGTGGAGCATCAGAGACAACTCTGATGAGTTATACTTCTCTGATCAAGAAGTGCTGTAATTGTCCTCATTTCATAGAGCACAAAGTCAGTGTATTGCAACCTCAAAGCAAAGAAAGTATTCAGATCCCCAGGGGATGTGCCATCCTCAAATATGCATCAGGAAAGGAATGTTCAGTTGGGTTTGGGAATAAGGGCCTTGCCCAAAGCTGCATTAGAGATGACAGCACCTTGGTCTACCAATTCTAAGGCTGGGCTGGATGCATTCCTTTCAGTCTTTCTTCTCAGTCATCACTACATTTAAGATAATATTCAATGATCTGTAATACATTGGCTGTCTTGCCATGTTGGCTTTTGTTTGCACCTTTAGGTAGTAGAAGAAAAAAAGATCATTTCTCTCCAAGTTTGGTTTTCTTTTGAGGTGTAACACATGGAGTTCTGAAAGTTAAATGCAAGTGAGACTGAATCCTCTAGTCTTTGCACTTGCTCCTCACCACACCAGCAGGTATGGATACTTGGTGTTCCAGGATGGGCTACACCTCTCCCCCACATGCCCAGGCCTTGCAGCTTTCCTGCTCCTGCAGTGGAAAGGGCAGATGGAACTGAATTTCCAGCAGAAGCCCAACGTGCCTGCAGAGGACCTTGGATCTTTGTTGGCTGGTGCTGACAAACATGCCAGTTTTTCACATTATTAGAGAGAAAATGCACGTGGCTGCAGGCAGGCGTCTTCTCTTCTGAATTTGTTGTCAACTTCCATCTTCAAGGTAATGAGAACAAATCCTCCCAAATGTCTTCAGAGACAAGGCTGAGTAGCTGGGATGGGCAATTCTTCTTCAAAGAAACCAGCCTTTGCCATTGTTATCTTTTTATCCTTATGTCAGTATCAACATAAAGATGCAGTTTTGACATCTTCATTTGTAAGAGTGAGTGATTTTCATTTAGGGTCCTCAAGGAAAACCCCTAACAGTTGCACCTGTTCTGCCTCCTACCCACTGGCTTATTTCTGCTTCTATTCATAGAATCAGAGAATGTTTATGGCTGGAAGGGACCTCCAAAGGGCATCTAGTGCAGCCCCCTGCAGGGAGCAGGGACACCCTCAACTAGCCCAGGCTGCTCAGAGCCTTGGCCAACCTCCCCTGCAAGAGCTCCAGGGATGGGGCCTCAACCACCTCCCTGGGGAGCCTGTGCCACTGAGCCACCACCCTCAAGGGAAACAACTTCTTCCTGAGATCCAGTCTCAATCTCCTCTGCTCTCATTTCAACCCATTCCCCCTCGTCCTTTCACTGCAGGCCCTTGGAAACAGCCCCTCTGCAGCCTTCCTGCAGCCCCTGCAGGCACTGGCAGGTGCTCTAAGGTCTCCCCAGAGCCTTCTCTTCTCCAGGCTGAACAAGCCCAGCTCCTTCAGCCTGTCCCCACAGCAGAGCTGTTCCAGCCTCTGAGCATCTCTGTGGCCTCCTCTGGCCCTGCTCCAGCAGCTCCATGTCTCTCCTAAGCAGCCCATCTCTTGCTCTGTTTTGGAGCACAAGGATTCCTGTTCTCTGCAGCTGATGGCAGGGACAGAACAAAGGATCTTGAGAGGCCTGGCAAAGACAATTTCTCCTTTCTCAGACTCCCTCAGCCATATGCAATTCCTCACTACTCCCCTCTTGTGTTCTGCAGATGGGAAGGCATGTCTGCCAGTCTTTTTTTTTCCACCCTAATTAAAAGAGAATTGTGGATTCAAGGAAATGAATGTAGTCTGAATTCAGTTCCCTGACTGCTGAATCTTGTTCACGGGTGTGACTCCAGGTCTGCAGGGTATCTAGAGTAAGAGCTCCTACCTTAGCTTTCACATCCACAGGCAGCAGACCTAAACTGTACTGTCAGAAGAGGAGGTGGAGAACCTTGCTCACAGGAAAGCAGACAGCATGGCAAGGATCAAGGCTGGCTCCAGCTGACTGCAAACCACTGGAAGCAGCAATCCAAGGCAGAGCATCTAGTCAGAGTGATGAGGGCCATCTCCATTGTCAGCCCCAGCAGCAATAGGGGCTGGGTGACCCAGGTTTGCTTTCCTTCCCAGGATAAGGAAGAATCCCTAGCTGTGCTGGCACAAAGGCTTCTGCCAGGCTTGACAAGAAACTCAGAAGACTAGGCAAGGATGTCAGCAGGCCTGAATCAACCCTCTGCACAGTCCAGTTACACCCTACAGGTGGCACAAAGCAGATGGAATTTACACAACTGCTGCTAAAACTGTGGGGTTTTTTTAATCTATTAACAGAGAATGTTAGCTACCTTGAGACCAAAATAATTGTATTATTACCATTGATTTGTGAGAAGCTGCATCCTCAGTCTTAATACCCAAGAAACCTTAATACCCAACATGAGCTTAATACCCAAGAGCAGAGGCAGTGAAACTGACCTTATCAGAACACAATGAATTGGTATCAAGGTCTTGAAATTAATGGGATTATGTCCTCACCTTCCCACACAGCACAAGTTCCTGAAGAGTTTAGAATATGTCTCAACCTTCTCCACCATAAAGACTTTTTCCTGATGTACATTTTATTAAATAAAAATGGACAGCTGAGAGATGAAGAAACAGTAGGAATGAAAGGATCTCTATACAGCCAGTTTAAAAAACTTAGGCTGTGATTTGAAACAAAAACTCAATATGCACAGGAACACAAAAAGAACAACACAAGCACACACACACACAAAAAAAAAACACCAAAAAAAAAAGCAAGGCATAAAATGAATAGAAACCAGGAGAATCTACAAGTCTTTCTTGGCTAAAAAAAGTACTACTTACATTGTGGAATTGTTTTCTTAGTTCCCCAGATCAGAAAAAAAAAAAAAGAAAAAAAAAAAGAGTATTTTCCTTAACAACTGAGAAGAAATGAGGTGTGACAAGTGTACATGAATATCACAATTACTAACATTCAGAATTTTTCTGTATTATTGTCTGTAACACACCCTGAAGATGCTTTTCAAATGAGGCAAAATATTTATCAAGTAGAAATAATATCAAATCCCTTTGTTACAACTGGAAACTGATAATGGAGTCAATTTGTCACTCTCTTGTTTGCATTATGCTGGACAGAAACACTTCAAAAAGAGGCTCAAGATGGTCACGTAACACAGGATTTGAGCAACTTCTCCACCCCCTCATCTCCCAGCTCCCCACAGCCACCACCACTCCTCTCCACAGCTCTGCTGGAGGAAGCCAGTGACAGTAGCAGAGAGGTGGATGTGCTACTTCCATGCAACTTGCTGAAGCCTGTTTTGAAGGAGCTCATTGTAGGGGGAAAAAAAAAAGACAGAAAGAAGGGTAGAAAGACAGAGAAACACACACACAAACAGAAAGGCTTAATTGAGTTAGTTTCTTGGTTTACAATTCAAACCAGCAGGAAGTAAATGATGATTTCAGTGAGGTTTTTCTTCCCACCTCCAGTCGTATCATGCATATTAGAGTTTAAATTCACTGGGTTTTCCACTTGGGATGGCAATGCAGGATGCCAGCTCAGTTAAAGGGCTGTTAGGCTGTGTTAGCTGCTTGAAAATGCAGCCATCTCTCTCTTTTTCTCTCTTTCTTTAATATGCTGGAATGTCTGGGCCATTTAGAGGTTTTTATTCCCTATTTGGAAAGCAAAGAAAGGCAGAAGAGAGTGGAGAACAGCAAAGTCTTTTTTTATGGTGAGGAGGCTTTAAGCAACAACAGACAGAAATTACTACAAAACAGTTTTCTGGATATATTTGGTCAGAAAGAGGTAAAACATTCAGGCCACGCATACCTGACAGAGGAGTTTACATTTAACTCAAATTACAAAGACTGTAGATGTGCAGGTGCACATTTAAAACTGGAATTGTTGAACAAATGAAAATGAAGTGTATCCATTCACAATAGTTTCTTTTTTTTTCTTATAACAAATAAATTCTTAAAAAATTAAAATTTATTTCTTTCCATTAGGAAGGACAGCAAAGGTAGCAGAAGTATCCCAAAACTAAAGCCAAAAGTTGCCAAATTCTACAATTTACACCATTTATGTGTTAAGGAATAATATGAATGTTTTAATGTATTTGAAATCTGTTTGAATAAATCTCAGCATAGATAACAGAGTGCTGCAAATTGTCAGACATGTGAAAGGAATCAGCTGAAATGTATTCTGGGTTAGAGATGCTGGATTACTCTGGTGTGTGAAGGGACAGCACTGCCTGCCAACTGTGTGCTTGTGAGCCTAGCTTTGAGTCAAACTCCATCCCAGGTCATTTGGACAAGTGCTCAGAGAACATGATGCAGCACCTTCTGCCAGAAAGCAGGCCAGAGAACTAACTCTAGGCACCACAAGAATGAACACAAACTGAGATACTTCATTGACAAAGACCATAAAATCACCCTAAATAGTGTAAGTGACTTTTGCACCACAAACAAATGCACAGTCTGGGTGAAGAGCATTCTGTGCTCCCAAGAGCTTCCAATGGTTTCATGTACTCAAAAGCAGAAATATTAACACACACAGCAGCAAATAATGACTTTTTAAACTGGTAAAATAGACTGGAAGGCTTCACCTATCAACACTACAGTCATGCAACCTCTGTTGATATGCTTTATCCAATGGAAATAGCTATTTTCCACTCCTCTAGGAATATAAGCACCATTAAGCACAGAAGGTTTCTTAAGATAATTACTCTGCCACTGTTTTACCTACTACAGCACCCCTGTCTATGCTGGGGAACATGCTGCTATCAGCACAGTTGTGGAGGTGGAGGAAGGATCTCTCTCAAAGAACAACCTTGCTTCATCCACAGAGCTAGAAGTGGTAATCCTGGAACTTTTCCCTTCTGGGCACTCTTCAGCCAAAACCAAAAAACCCAAAACCTCAACCAAGAATAAAGTCACACTTCACCACATCCTACAGTAATCACATTAACAATCTGAGGAAGGAAAAAAAGCAGCAACATTGACAGACTACATTCACCATATGCAGTAAATTGTCATTTTCAAGGCACTAGGCATGCAGTAAAGGAGATAGATTAAAGGGATGAAAAAAACCCACATTTGGTTACTTCTTGCCTAGTGAATATGACAAAAGCTGTGCAATTTGCAAGAGGTATATGTTAAGTAGAACAGTTACTCCAAGATGTAGTATCCACCACCTACCTTGTAGAAGGGCTCCATTTCTCTTGAAAAAGGTGCTTCCTGGCCAAATGGGTGGACCTGATGTGCTAAAGGTAATAAGAAATAAGTGTAAAGAAAATCTCATTTACATTAAAAAAAAATTATAAATTACTATTCACATTGTTTTGTTCTCAAAGCAACATACAACATCATGAAATTTTTGCCTTCAAGCACAAGTCTGAAATTTCACTTTCAAAATAGGTTAATTTGATGCAAGATTCACATTCTCAAGGAAAAACCTCCTCATCAAAGCACATGTCCACAGTCTCCTAGAGGAAGAGCAGAAAAATTTGGAATAAATAATAGAAAAACCCAAATCAGTGCCAGCAATACTGAGTTCTCAGTGCAGCACCACATCAGCCTGTTTCCAAAGCCATCTGCTACAAGCCCCACATGCTCCTGGCCTCCTCTCAGCTGAACCACAGCAGCCCAGCTGGGGAAAGCCCTGGACAGACACTGGGTGGTTTCTGTGCTTCCACAAGCTGCCCACCAGACCCCCTCATGCAGGGTCAGAGAATCATAGAATGGTTAGAACTGATGCAGCAGCATCAAAGCAGGTGGAAGAGACAGATTGCCTGTAGGTTATTCCTGTAGGCATGAAACAAGTTTCAAAGTTCTCTAAAGCTTGAAGACAATCTCAGGTATCTTAACACACTAAGTTTTTCTTGGCAATAGTATCATGAAGCCATGCTGCCAATATAGAAATAATTGCCCTGTGCCCAAATTCAAGCACAAATTAAAAGCAAGGAGCAAATAACCTTTGTAAGATCACTGTAAGCCTTGCAAACTGTGATCCAAGCTCCACACTCATTTCTGTTCAAAGTTACTTTTACCTCCTCTCGAGTTGACTACACAAAACCCAGTGAAATGGAAAACAGATGTTTTCTAATACATTGACAACATTATCAAAGTTCTGACAAAATGCCATCTATGAAAAATACACTGGTTTCACAGTTATTCTGCAGAGACTCTTGTGCTAACACACAACAGCTTCGCTGTGTTAAAATACAGACTGGAAAAGGGTCCAAAGCAATTACATGAGTAATAAAAGCTACCAACAGTCCTGAACAAAAAAAAGGGAGTTGAGAGGGAGAGCAAGCAAGCAAAAGGACCAAAAAGCAGTGAAGTAGGTCTGAGTGCTGGAGTGTGCTGAGGCTGTGCACTCATCTGAACACACACTCACTTCACAGGCCTTAATGTAAGCCATTGTGTACATTCCTGCTGGTAAGTGCCAGGCTCTTCAAGAGCAGCTCCTCCACTCACAAGGTCAAGAGCTGTTGAGGGCATTCACACTCCCTCAGGACAGGCTCTGCAGACTCTAGGACCCATCAAGCCACAAGCAGAAAGCCACAGCACACTGCACAAATCTGCCACAGAACTAACAAATTACAGTATGACAGCCATAAGCCTTTCCCAAGCAGAGAAAAAAGGTGAAATTATGAAGTGAAGCCAGAGAAAAAAATTCCTGCCAGCAGCTGGGTGAAAGAGGGTTAAAGAAAGGAGAGGGGAGAGCATATACATTTGAATAGACAAAATGTCTCCACTAGAGAAACAAAGCAATAGTGATTTATCTCATTTTCCAACCTAAAAGGCCCAAGGCTCTCATAAAAAACTCCATCAGATTCAACACAAACCCACCCGAATGAGAAAATGAACTGTGCCTTGCAGGGAAGGCAGCTGAGGACTGACAGCATGTAAATAAAGCACCAGTGACCCCTCCACCTCCCAGCACCAAACTCCTGCCTTGGTAGGGTAAGCTCAGCTCTGCCTGATCTGTCAGATCAATCTTTCTGTTCCCAAACTCCTGCACATCGAGTCTCAAACAGCAGCAATCATTAAAACATCATTCAAGTTGAGAAATGACAGAGTTAAAACTACCTCTCACTTTAAAGTGTTCACAAGCTGCTTCCTCCCTGTTCCACATTAAGAAATCATTTCAAGAAGTTAATTCTTCTAAAGACCATCTACAATAAACAAACATTTGGTCCATTTGGTGTTTTTTTAAAACAAATATTTCAGTGTAGTAAGCTGCTAGAGAAGAATGGCTGGTTCTCCTATAGAAGTAACAACATATTCTGCATTTAGGCAAAATAAGTATGTAAAATCTGGCTTTAGAATTTCCATTTGTCATCAATACATGCTGTAAGATTAATAAGTATGCAACCAGCATTATTGATGGCAAAGTTTCTCCCCAAGCTTATCAACTAAACACACTGACTAAAGTAATATTTAATATCTAATAAATCTCCACACAGCTACTAGAAGAAAAGCAGTAACTAGTTTGAACTCTCACATCCATGACAAGAAACGTGGTGTGATATATTTTTGTTATGCACGGCCTTGGACTGACTTAACTCCCAGCAGCAGGTGAGCACAGGGCACTTGGAGGGGATGGTGGTGGGGAGATGGACCTGGATCAATCACGTAGACCTGAGATTTCAAACAAACATCTTGGAAGCACAGAAATTAGTTGAGTTTCTGGAGGAGACATATGAAAGCACTGCTGGTTTGATCTGCAGAGAATACTGCTGTGTGAAGCACACCCTCACCAAAGGGATGCAACAAGATTATAGCCAATGCTAAAACAGGATCCAGGGGTGCAGGTCCACATCTGTCCAGTGCAGCACCCCCCTCTCTCTGAAGCAGGGTCCTGGTCTCTTCAGCACCACTTGGACTGGATGAAGCACTCGCTGAATACCAGCAGATGAGGGAACTGCAACTAACAGTGTCCAACCTGTGAGCTCTGCATGGATGAAACCAGGAATCTGGAACTAGGAGCCACTCCTGAGCAGAGAATCATGGAATCAGAGAATGTTTAGGGTTGGAAGGGACCTCCAAAGGGCATCTAGTGCAGCCCCCTGCAGGGAGCAGGGACACCCTCAACTAGCCCAGGCTGCTCAGAGCCTTGGCCAACCTCCCCTGCAAGAGCTCCAGGGATGGGGCCTCAACCACCTCCCTGGGGAGCCTGTGCCACTGAGCCACCACCCTCAAGGGAAACAACTTCTTCCTGAGATCCAGTCTAAATCTCCTCTGCTCTCATTTCAACCCATTCCCCCTCGGCCTTTCACTGCAGGCCCTTGGAAACAGCCCCTCTGCAGCCTTCCTGCAGCCCCTTCAGGCACTGGCAGGTGCTCTAAGGTCTCCCCAGAGCCTTCTCTTCTCCAGGCTGAACAACCCCAGCTCCTTCAGCCTGTCCCCACAGCAGAGCTGTTCCAGCCTCTGAGCATCTCTGTGGCCTCCTCTGGCCCTGCTCCAGCAGCTCCATGTCTGTCCTGTGCTGAGGGCTCCAGAGCTGGCTGCAATACTCCAGGGGAGGTGTGAGCAGAGCAGAGCAGAGGGGCAGAATCCCCTCTCTCCAGCTGCTGCCCACACTTCTCCTGATACAGCCCAGGTTGCCATTGGCCTTCTTGGCTGCCAGCGCACACTCATGTCCAGCTTCTCATCCACCAACACCCCCAAGTCCTTTTCTGCAGAGCTGCTTTCCAGCCCCTCATCCCCCAGCCTGGATTGATAGTGAGGGTTGCTCTGACCCAGGTGCAGGACCCTGATCAAACCCAACCTTTCCCAGGGATTTGCTATCAACCTTTCCCAACAAGTGGGAGTCAGTTTCCAAAGACAAGGGATGAGGTGTTTTTCCTCTGAGGACACAACCAGTAGGAAACTTTGTCATGTCTGGGGGACTCTGGCAGGGGAAGTCACCCGACCAAGAGCTAGCAGGAATTTTTCTGAGGGAAGGCTTTTCCATAGGAAAATGTTGCTTTGCTGAAATCTGAAACATTCCAAGGGGATGTGTTGATTTGGACACGACTTAGCTTGCTGGAAAGCAGGCTGATGTGAAGTGTGGCTGGCCAGCCAGCCAGGGTTGGTGGCAGCAGGCCAGCAGGGCCCAGGCAGGAGCTCCCAGGGCATGCAGAAGCAGTGAAGTGTGTGTGTGTGAGCCCCTCTGATTCATTATTTCTACCAAAACATATGCCACGCATTTGTAACCAAAAAAAAATAATCTTTAAAAGGTGCGTAGGCTTCAAGAGACTTAAAAAAAGGAAACACAAATCCTTTGTCTTCTGGAATTCACATTACAGCAAGGAGACTGCAGTTCTTAAAGCCAAGCACTAAAATAAACCTCGGGTATGAATTCTCTCTCTAGCAGTTGCAGTATTTCACAACTCTGCCAAAAACTCTCAGAGGCCTCTTTGTCAGAAGCCTGATTAATTTTAAAAACTGAAACAACTAAAAATTCAAACCAAATTCAATTGTGTGGGATTACACACCACAATGAAGGGATGATGAAAACGCAGAAGAAAGGCAATAAATACAGGCCTGTGACTGTGGTACCAGAGAGCCAAAGCACACCCTAGCTCCCAGGAAAGCTTGGAGAACAGGGCATGGCTAGCCAGATGAACAGTGTCAGCTGTAAGATGAAAAGCTGCTGCACACAGGACACCCCCCACAAAGCCTCCAGTTAAGCAGACGTGCAGCCCACAAACAGCAGCAACAACGATGGGCACAAGCAAAGGTGACAGACTGAAGTGTCTCCACATCCAGCTCAGCCCACGGATTTTGAACAAAGGTGTGGTAGGAAAAAGCAGCACTCTTGCCCTGCTGACACACACAGCTGAGTTCCCAGGAATGCAGAAGAAGGGGATGAGTGGAGAGCACCCAACTCACTGGGATCACCACCCTGGGTCAGCAGCAGTTAGCAGGACAGCAATGCCACTGAAAATTCCTGGAAGCAGATGCTACAGCTGCCAGAGGAAGGGAATGAAGGCATTGCATCTTGCAGGGATGCATCTTGCAGGGGTAGAAACCCAACCTCAAAAAGTTTCTGAAAAGCAACACATCAAAATTACTCTTCAGGTTGCTGAACAAGGTGTCTTTATCTGTCTGGAGACCAAGAAATCCTCTACCTGGTGGCAACAGGGAATGATGCTCGTGACAAGTGCTTTCAGCTCCCAATGCAAGCTGCACTCAGTCTGCTTCCACAAGACAAAGACAGAACAGACAGAACTAAGCTGGAATATTGTAATTTTTACCATTCCCTGAGAATTAAATTTAGGAAGGGGTGGTAAGTGAGGAAAAAAAAGCTTAAGAAGTATACCTTAATGGTAACACAGCTTGCTAGGAGATGAACAGTATTTCCTTGAGAGCAGTCACTCTGTGTAAGGCCTGAGAAATCCTTATGTCTGGGGTGATNCTGATGAGCAGCCTTGGCTCCCACCCTGCTGCTGGGCAGCACAGGAGGAGGTCACTTGCTCCAAAGCACAGTGGCATGAGCTTGCAGAGGGAACATGGGATAGAGATTCTGGTTGAGGACTCCCCTTAATGCTGGCCAGCTCTTCACTGCTGTACTGGAAAGCCCAGATGCTCCTATGAGCTCAGCTTTGTTTCCTGCACTGCAGGTGGATGCCATTGCTGGAGGGGGACTAGCAAGACTTAGCACTGCTAAGAGGGGTTACTGCTCCACACCTGGCTCCATAACCATAGCTCTATTAAAGAACTTACCACTCCCACTGTAAACTCTGAGCACTACAGAAGCATTCAGGCAGGGCTGAGCCTCTAACACGTGTGTTAATATGGAAAAAAACTTTCTAATCCCAGCCAGCAGCTTGCAGGCAGTTAATATCACAATTAGCCATCACCTAGCAACAGGCAAACAAGCTTCCTCTCCAATCAAAGGGAAAACTTCCACTAACCCGGGCTAATGGCAGCACATTAAAAACTATCTGGAAGGTGCATGTTAAGGTATTTCCTGATTGTAATGAAAACTGATGACTTCAGAGATCTTAAATATATAAACTCATTACTCCATTTTCTCCAATTTTCCATAACTGACAAAACATTATTCTGAAAGAAATTGATGAATTCACAATACTAATTTTTAATGTATGAAGGCTGATCTAATATTCTGGTAATGCTTCTCTTTCTTCTGCAACTCCCTCTTTTATTGTCTCTGTATCTCTCACTTACTGTGACACGTGGGACTGAGATTTTAAGCTCCTAGATGGAGTCTTTTCTGGTTTCCCTAGGGTGCATAACATATTTTTGAGCCAGTAATAAATTTTCAACTCTAAATGAGTTTTCTATGACACAACTGCCAGAGGGATTACATGTATTTTTATTTTTTTTTTAAGACAAAAAGAAAGGTTGCTCGGGAAAGCTATTCATGAAGAAAATACCTGAAAAGAAAATCTAATGTAACTTTTTGAAGGATGAAGTGGAAAGCTGGACAAATCTTTACATTCTCCATGTTGCCAAAGCCATTCTCCATTTAAAATAAGTAATTAAGCAAGAATACAGAATGAATGGGGGGGGGAAAAGAAAAGGATTTTAAAAAGCTTCTCAAATTTCCAGAAAAGGGGATAAAAAGGGTGACTCCTAATTTCAAGATGAACTTGGTTATGTGTCTTTTGGAGCCCACCAATTGTTGTGGTGCTCAAAGGACCCCTCTCACTGCTGATGTGATACATTCAACCTCCTGGTCCCCTGCCTGAGACACTCTTGTCTTCAAACAGAACTGTTCTCTTTGCTGAGAGTTGGATATATTTATGGACAGCAACTGAGGATTTGTTCTTTAAATAAATAAAGCCATCACCATTTCTAGAGAGTTGTTCTGAGATGGCTATTTGAGGTATGCCAGCCACAGTGCAAAGTGCAAACTTCTCTTTTTAGCTATTTTAACACATTATTATCTTTTTAGGTATTGCCACACATTTATTGTGAGCACCTGATAAAACTAGGCTGAATATACTGCAATGGGAGAAAATCCAGGTATATTTGAAAATTCATAGTGAGACAACTGTCCCATGGTATTTT